>SNQJ01S0020051.1:135992-156048 GCA_010110895.2 Picea sitchensis
TGCAATTATGAGATGGTTATCTTCTTCATGTATATAAGAGAGTGCTCTCTCTTCATGAGAATTCAATTAGAGTTAGATTTCAATTAGGATGTGATGGTAATTAGGAGAAGGGGATTCTTAGCTTGTTATTCTTTCATGTTTTGTCATTTGACTATTGTAATATGATTTGAGATTGATATATTGTATGAGCTCATTGTTGTTAACTCTTCACATGTTGTATTTCCCTTATGCAATTTCATGCTCTCCTAGTTAGTGTTTCAATGCTTTCTTAGATTAGTTTGATTTCAACAACATAGATTAGATTAGATTAGTTCTACTTCAGTCCTACATATACAGTGCGTGTGCTTCGTCAGTCTACGTACCCCGGGTTGACAATTAAATGGTTGGGCAAGTAATACAACGTTATTATAACGACATATATTCCGCCTAACACTTGCGCAGATATCAGACTGTTGACTATTTCCCTAGGCATCATTGTTGTATTTGGTAACCTTAGTGGTGTTTATTTAGGTTTAATACATGAGGTGACAGTGAAAGAGAAAGTCTTCACTGTACCTGGAATCGACGTTGGACAAACTCACTCATGATCCTTGGAGGGTAAATCCATGTTTATTGTGTGGAAGCTTGCACCAAGGCGTAAATCCGTTAAGAACGTCATCAACATAACTTTTCCACCCGCTCTATCTCAACCCCTTCTTACATGGTTCCCGCGATGTTGGATTTCATCACCAACTAGTACGTTCATTGTGATAAGGTTTTGTTTGTTTGCTTGCTTTCTAGATTTTTAGCTTGTGTTGTTTGTTTTTCCTAGTAGACTGTAAGTTGAATCTGTGTTTAATGGCGTCATCTCCCAGAACGACCAATGAAGCAACCCCTGCTCCGGGGGATACTTTTTTTTTTCCTTCCTATGAAAAAATTGGTCCTACTTGCATCACTACTTTGAGCCTTTGAGGTCTCATAATTGGATTACCGTTATGGTTGTTTTCCACTCGGGTAATCCCGAATGCAGCGAGTGCTTCGATTGTAAGCACTCCCCCCCAAGAACATCAACCTCATGTTGATCCTTCACCTTCTTCATGAGTAAGATCTTCTTCGCCTTATTCACTTGCAAGGCCTTCTTCCGTTTCATCTTCTTCGCTTAGTGAAATCTCTTAAGCTAGTAACCCGGTGGATAAGAAGAAGAAGAAAAATAAGCAAGGGTCCAAAATTCCAACCACTGCCAGACATGTTGGAAAAAAACCAGTTACTGATAATTGTGTTGGGAGTGTTCATGATGCCAAGATCACCCAAACAACCTGTAAGCCCAAGTACCATTGTAGGATTTGTAAGGGTAGCCATCTTCTTAAGGATTGTTCTGGTCTATCCAAGGTTATAGAAACATGGTCTACACGCCCTTGCCAACCCATGTCGTCAGCCTCTGAACAACATGTTGATGCCCTCCCGTTAACTAGTCAGGATATTGTTGGGAAGAAGAAAAGTAAGTCAAGTTCCCATGTAGGTTGTGTAGAGGGAGCCATCAAACTCACATTTTCCCTCGTATGGATGAAATCTCAAAATTACTGGAAGACATCACTGTTTCCCAGCTTCAAATTTTGACTGCTTACCGCAAGCTTACTCTCAAACCACCTGTAGTTGATGGAATGATCAATCCGGTCCTTTCGTCGGTCAGTCCAGTTGATTAGGTAGTCAATCTGGTCATGTCCTTAATTGAACCAGTTGACAAAGTGGTCGATCTAATTCCATCCTTGGTCGATCTCACTCTCCCTTTAGACAGTGAAGCCCAAGTGGTCGATCCTTTTCCATCCGTCAAACCCATTCTCCCGTTGGAGAATGAAACCCAAATGGTCGATCTGATCCCATCATCGGTCAATCCTACTCTCCCGCTAGAGATTAAACCCGATACTACCCATGTTTTTCTCATCGATACAGAATCTACCATGCTAGGGGGCATTCCTCCTTTTCCCGTGGAACCCCCTCCAAGTAACGAGGCCATCCTTTTTGATTGGGGTGCACTAACTGGACCTCGTCTTCCCTCTCACATTCCCTTCAAGATTACAGTATATTTTTGTGTTCGGGATGTTCCTTAGACGTTGATAGATGAAGGTGCGTCCTTTAGTATTTTTTCCTCTATTGCTTGGCAAGCTTTGGGTTGTCCTCAGCTTGTGCCAGTTACCCAGAATCTGTTAGCTTTTAACAAAAGAACCAACCACCCTTTAGGAGTCCTTCCTCATTTTCCCGTAACTTTGGGAGGGAAAACTGTCTTTATTGATGTCATGATAGTCCAAGACCCCTTGAATTTCGATTTACTCCTTGGGAGAGATTATTTATATGCCATGAAATCTATCGTGTCCACTCTTTTTTCGTGTGATATATTTCCCTCACGATGGAAGAATTGTGACTCTTGATAAAATTTAGTTCGTTGGTCCGGACTTGACCATAAACTCAATGACCTCCCTAAATGGTTTTTATATGCAGACGATATCACCCCCGCCACAGGTCAATTATGTGGCGTTGTCTCCCATGCCTTCAGTTTCCGATGAAGATGGGCCTCTCACTATAAGTTCAATCTCTTATGACTTAGATCTGGTAGTTGACATGGTGATCTCTTCGATAGGGCTATTAGAGTCTGATCTCCTTAACCCTATCGCGACCCTCGACATGTGTTCCTTCTAGAGTGTGTTTCTTCTGTCAAGTGAAGATCTCTTATAAGCCATGACTGATTTTTGTCCCTTCACATGGCGTCCTTCTAGAGAATTGTCCTCTTGGAAGCCATGATCAAGAAGAGAGATTTGAGCATGGTTTTCTTATTTCAATATCATTAAAAAATGAAACCAGCTTTGAGCATGGTTTTCTAATTTCAAGCTCATTAAAAAATGAAACCAGCTTTGAGCATGGTTTTCTGAATTCAAGCTTGTTAAAAGATGAAACCAACTTGTGAGGATAGTTTTGCGTCTTTGTGGAAACCTAGATAAAAAATGAAATAGAGCTTACGAGGATAGTTTTTGCGTCTCTATGGAAACCTCCTTAAAAAATTAAACAAAGGTTACGAGCATAGTTCTTCTCCTGTGTCAAGATCGTTAAAAAATAAAACAACCCGTCTCTGGCATAGTTCATGGTCTTGTGTCAAGCTCGTTAAAAAATGAAAAAGATTTCCCCCCTCTTCGATTGATTCAAGTACTTCGTTATGTATAGTATTTGAAGCTTCATTTCATCTGCCTGTACCGTTGGAGGAAACAAAGCTCGGGGGGGAATTCTTACGCCTCTGGAATTCATACTGAAGTTAAGCCACTAGCTTCTTAAGCTGGGGAAAAGTACCAACCATCCCTGGATAATGCGTTGAGAAGTTGCAAGAATAATTTTCTCTAGTTTCAAGCTTGTGTAAAAATGAAACCTACCTCAAGCATAGTTTTCTCTGCTTTAAGCTTGTGTAAAAATGAAACCACCTACCTCAAGCATAATTTCCTCTGGTTCAAGCTTGTGTAAAAATGAAACCAAGTTCAAGCATAGTTTTGTTTAGTTTTAAGCTTGTGTAAAAATAAAATCTATCCCAAGCATAGTTTTGTTTTGTTTTAAGCTTGAGTAAAAATGAAAATAATCCCGAGCTTAGTCTTTGTTCTTTCTCATGCTCGTAAATACCTGAGTATGTAACCGAGTAAACTTTTATCAATTTTTCGGACTTGTAAAGTTTATATGAAAAAGGAAACCCCTTGGAGATCCCTTTAAGCTCTTTTTAGACTCTCTAAGCATGAAAAGATTGTCGAGCGATCTTGTTCTTTTCACACTCGTTAAAGAATTTGAAGAAAACGTTCGTTGAGTGATAGTTTATCTCTTTTTCGGTCTCATTAGACTACTTTACGGAAAATGAAAACTCTAATAAAGGATGATTAGAAAAAGTTATGCAGTCCTCTTTAAGTTCTTTTCAAACTCCATAAATATGAAAAGACCACTGAGTTTACTTTCTTTGGACTCGTAAAACAAACATCAAAAGTCCCATATGGGATCGAGCCACTCCTTCCTAGGGTTCATTAAGCATACTTCGAGGGACTCATCCGAAGGATGAGCTTACAGTTCAAGCATATGTTATCCTCCTCAAGTTTCTGTAAAAATAAAGAGGTACTCACCATAAATGGTGGGGTAAAATTGGGAAAGAAATGTGTCTAAACCTAGATTCTATGGAAGTGAGTCGCTTTTGAACATGACACCCTTTCACTCGCTTTGTGTCTAGGTTGGAAAATCCACTTTTCTCCTGATCATACTCCTTTATAAGATTAAAAATTGGTCTGCGATCCATGTTGTTGTTAAAGCAAGATTTGCCTCACCATTGCTATCTTGCATAGAGGGCCTTTTTTCATTTCCCTATGCAGACTTGCCATCCCTTTTTGATGAATCCAGAGCTAAAAATACATATTTTTCCACATATACGTGCCCTATCTACTATACAACATGCGTATACGCAGGCTGCTTTACTACAACCCGCATACATCAGGATTTGTGACAGAAAATACAAAAATGAAGTCGGGTTTCCATGTCACAATAGGAGATCTCTGATCCTTCGCCTTCCATATATTGGAAACATTCTGACTCGGCCCTTCAGTTTCATTTTGAAGGCTATAAGAACACAATTCCGAGCTATGGAAAAGAGGAGAAAGCATTCAACTTTGAGAACAAAGTTACTCTGGAGAAATTACTTCATATTGAGTTTGCATCCCTTTGTCCCTCAAGTATGAACATAGTGTTCAACCCCCAAGCTCTTTCCCTATTGTTGAGAGAACTTCATTGTCTCTTTTCTATGAGCTTACCTTTGGTGGAGGATTGAAGTGGTGGAGGCCCAGTTGGAAGGAACTTGGTTTCTTGGTTTCGAACCGTGCCAACATGGAAGTCTGTAATGTTTTTGCTTCTGCTGATCATTTATTAATAGAAATACTTCTTTCCTGTCCAATTGGTATCATGCAAATATATGATTATTATCCATGGGCATATTTGTAATGTTTATTAATGGATTATGCTATCTAATGTGATAACCCATTTTATATTATCACTATATAATTTCTCTGCTTGTTTGTTGAGAACTTGTTGCATGTACAAAGATTTGGGTCGAAGTACTCAACAGTGAAACATCATCAAACATTGGAACGAGGTAGGCTTCTTTCTTATCTCGCTTGCACATTGGTTTATATAGCATATGTTGGAATTGAGTAGATTTCTGTAGTCATACCTGTCTGTTGTGGTTTACCCTGGCCATAGAGAGTTTTTCCACATGTGTTGTACAGATGTTGACATCATCCGTACGGATGTTGACGTCAACATTATGGATGCTAACTCATCCTCTGCTGACTGGGCTAGGTTGACCAAACTTTGACCGCAGATATCTTTCAATCTGTAACTCCATTTGAATATCTGTTTGCATCATTAGAAATATTGTGACACACTCTTCGCGATCATGGCATTTTAAATGAGTTTTGGGAACTTTGATTTTTTTCCCTTTCTCTATCCGTTGAAGCCATTCTGAGCGTCCTGAGTTGCCTCTGTGAGTTCTGAGTTGTTCTTAGCCTTCTCTGGATCCTTTTTGGATTACGCCTTTCCACTAAGAGCTTTTTGGACCACAAAAAGCTTTCATCAATCAACAGGTAAGTGAGGGAAGAGTGCCCTCACTTTGTCCTTCTCTATCCACTTTGCCTTGCTTAAATGTGTGCCCTTTAAGCCTACTCGAAGATAATAAACATCACCCCTGTGTGAAGTCCTCGTCCTCCTATCCATGATGATATCTTCCTGTAACTCATCCAATTACTTGGGTGCAAACTCATCAACTGAAGGTATTGAAACTTCGTCATCTTGATCCATGATCATGGGAGGCTACAAAAGTTTCAAGTTCTCAACGTTCACAATTGAGTAAATCTACATGTAAGGTGGAAGATCTAGATGAAAAGTATTGGTACCACTTTTCTCCAAGATAGTGAAGGGTCCATACAGAATGGGATTGAGTTTCTTGCCATCACCCTTCAATCTCTCCTTGCTGATGTGAAGCCATACCCGGTCTCCAACCTAGAACTGATGATCAACCCTGTGCTTGTCATGCCGAGATTTATATTGTTCTTGACTTTTCTCCAACTGTTCCCTGACTGCCTGGTGTATCTGCTGGATCCTCTAGATGAACTTGCGAGATCTGTCCTCTGTTCTTTCTTCATTCACATCATCATCTCTCCCATACATCAAGTCCAAAGGAACCTTGGGTAGGTACCCAAAACATGACTCAAAAGGTGAAATATGAGTGGATGAATGTAAAGCTCAGTTGTACGCATGTTGTACATAGGGTATCTGTTCATCCCATAACTTGGGATGCTTGCTGCAGTAGCCTCGAATGAAAAGTACCACTGTTCGGTTTACCACCTCTGTGTGTCCGTCGTTCCGTGGATGGAAAACAATGCTCCTTTTCAATTTGGTGTCCATCTTCCTCCACAAGCTAGTCCAAAAGTCCCCAAGGAATCGAGTATCTCGATTTGAGACAATGGATGTGCGTAACCCAAAGTGAAGCCTAACATATTGAAAGAAGAGATTAGTAGTTTGCTCAGTAGTGATCTGCTTTTTACATGTCATAAACATACACATCTTGCTGAACCTATCCACTGCAACATACAAATAGTCATGACCCTCTTTGGTCATTGGTAAACCCCCTACAAAATCCATGGAGATACTTTCCCATGGATGGGATGGAACATGGAGTGGTGAGTATAGCCCCGATTTTCTATTAGTGGGCTTACAAGTAGAACACATCACACACCCCTTTACATATTTAGTTACAATTGCTTTCATTTGAGGCCAGTAACAAAACCTCTACAAATAAGCCATAGTTTTTCCTACCCCAAAATGCCCAAACACAAGAGAAGTGTGAGCTTCTCATATGACATGGAATCGTTCACTTGTAGGAATACATAGCTTTCCAAGATGGTAGAGTAGTTTTCCCTGTAGACAATAGTTCTCTACCTATGCACCAAGGGTTAGCTTCTCATATACTTCTTTAAAATATTCATCGATGGCATACTGTTCTACATAGCTATCACGAGATAAAGAAGTATTCTTCAAAATAATAGAAGCATCAATAGGAGGTGTAGAAAGCATATTTGCTACCTTGTTACTTGTAACCTTTTTGTACTTGATTACCAAATGAAATTGTTGTAGAAACCCCATCCATCTGTAGTGTCGATATTGTTGCAATTTGGTCTGTGCTTGAAGATACTGTAAGGGCTAGTGATCTGTATGTATGATTGTTTCCTTCCCTAACAAGTAGTGATTCCATTTCTTTACGCTTTGGACTAATGCATACAACTCTTTATCATATGTAGGATAGTTAACAACAACTTGGTTAAAGGTTTCAGAGTGGTAATAGATAGGCTTATGATATTGCATCAATACTGCACCCATGGTGTATCCGCTGGCATCTGTCTCGATCTCAAAAGGCTGTTGAAGATTCGACAGTGCTAATACTGGTGCGGTACTGATCTTCTCCTTCAAGGTGTCGAAAGCTTTTTGTTTTCTTTCCTTCCCACTGAAAAGTGTTCTTCACATTGGTTAAGGCATGCAAAGGAGTTGCTATAAAGGAGAAGTTGGAAATGAACCCCCTCCAATACTGGACTGCACCTAAGAATCTTCGGACTAAGGTTACACTTTTTGGCTCAGGACAATTTACAATTGCATTAATTTTGGAAGGATCAATTTTTAGTTGTCCTCCTCCTACAATATGACCTAAGTACACAAGTGCAGTCTTGCCAAATTCACATTTAGACAATTTTACATACAACTTTTACCTTTGCAAAGTATCCAATACTTGCTTTACATGCCTCACATGTTCATCACAAGTCCCGCTAAAAATAACAATGTCTTCTAAGTATACAATCGCCAAGTCATCTAGGAAAGGCCTGAATACATCATTCATCACACGCATGAAATTTGCCGGAGCATTACAAAGTGCAAACGACATAACTAACCACTCAAACAGTCCCTGTTTGGTTTTAAAGGTAGTTTTCCATGCATCCTATTCTATGACCCTGATTTGATGATATCCACTACGCAAATCCAACTTAGTGAAATAAACAACATTCTTCAATTGATCAAGTAAATCATCTATATGAGGAATGGGGTATCGATTTTCCTCCATGATTTTATTTAAGGCTCGGTAATCGAAACACATTTGCCATGTGCCATCTTTCTTTGGCACGATCACAATAGGAGAACCACAAGGAGACGAACTGGTCCTTATGACCCCTTGATCCAACAAGCCCTGTACCTACTTCTTGATCTCTGTCATCTCCACAAATGACATCCTGTACATGTCCATATTAGGAAGAGGAGAATCCTACTGAAGATGTATCTCATGTTGGATTTCCCTCTTAGGAGGTAATCCATCTGGTTCCTGAAAAATATCATCATACTTAGAAAGAATATCAATTAATTCCTTTTTATGAGATGGATCACATCCTTGGAAAGCGTCGGATGTCCTGACATATTTTTCTCTTACAACCATGAGTACATACCTCTTATTAGTGTTTATGAGTCTCTTCATTTGCCCTGCACTAGAAAGTGGTGTATTTACCCTCATGTTGTGAGCTCTAACAATATATTCCACTCCCCCTTTAGTAAGGTGGTATTTGTTCTCATGACGAAAGAAGACTTCTTTTCTATGATAAAGATAAGGACTCCCCAACACTATGCCACATATATCAAGTGGTACAACATCCAAATCCACTTCATCAATCAACTTTGAAGCAATAAAAAATCTGACCCTACATTGTTTGGTAACATTAATTTTTGCTTTATCACATACCCAACCAAGAGGATAAGGCTTCATATGTGGTTTCATTTCAAGACCCATCTTCTTGACAAGTGCTTCAGATATTAAGTTTACTTGGGAACCCAGATCAAATAATGTATCTATCTTAGTATGTTTAGATACAACCCTTATGTGAAATAATTCATTCCTCTTTCATTCATCACCATGAGATTCATTATTGGAACTTGAAATAGCATGAAGGGAATCTTTACCTTGTACTCCAACCACTATGATATTTCCTTCATCTCTTGAATCAGAACCAAGATCTTGTTTCACTGTGGCAATGGTTTTTGTCTTCCCCTTTCCATCGAACTATTTCGGTTTCTTTTCTGGATGCAGTTTCCAACAATGTTCTTCATCGTGAGCACTTTTATTGCAATGAGTGCAAGATGAATTTCCTCCTTCTCTCATTACTGTGACAATCTTCTTGTCCTTCCTTTTAAACTTCTTAAAAGTTTTATGTGGGATATTGGAAGGTTTCTTCGTGGGATCTTCTTGAACATGTTTCCCCCTGTTCTCAAGGTGAGTGACTTGCACACAAACTTCGTCAAGACTAGTGGGGTTAAACAAGAGCAAAGTATGATGAATATAACTGTGAAGTGCACCAATATACTTCATTAAAGTTTCATAAGAATCCAAAGGAATGTTCAATGCAAGAGCTTTCTTCCTAAATTCTTTTGTGAAACTTTGTACAGTTTGACCTTTACTTTGACTTAAAGTTTTCCATTCCATCATTGCTTTATGTAAATACCCTAATGGATAAAATTTCTTCCTTATCGTTGATTTAAATTTTGACCACGAGGAAAGAAGATTACCACACTTACTTCTGTCCTGAAGCTTTCTCTCCCACCATAGGAGAGCGGTGCCTTCCAACTAAAGAGAAGCCAGTTTCACTTTAACTTCTTCTTCATCAATATGCTGAACTCATCAATACACTTCAACCTGTCGAATCCAAGTATCTAGCTTTTCAGGATTAGCATCTCCATTAAACATAGGTAAAGCAAATTTTACATCAAGCTTTAATAATGGTTTCTTAAAAGAGGCTTTATGGCTAGAATGATGAAAATGATGAGAATGTGCAAAGGAAGAAGAACTAGAACTCGAAGGTGAAGATGGAGGCTTAGGAGGATCTCCTCCAGCCCCTTGGTTTACCGAAGCATCATCATCTGCATGTTCTTCCTTTTTCTTCCCTTCTTTATCCTCTTCTCATAATCTCCATACATTCGTTCGACCATTTTTGACATGCGATAAAAGACCATGTGAAATTTTTTCTCCTCTTCATCATGCTTGTCCTCTTTTGCCATATTCTTCCTTCGAGTTGCATGATCAACTTCAGGATTGAAAGTATTAAGAGTTCCTTCACCCTGCTTATACTTGGCCATAGTAAGCATTCACACTCAACAATTCAAGTCAAAGATGACTGCTCTAATACCAACATGATCCAAGATCGTTTCATCGAGTGACTTATAAAGAATTGCATTAAATGAGCATAAATTAAAGTGCAGCATTAAAGAAGGAAAATACATAAGCATCAAATTTGATATTAATCTGTTTCAATATGTCCTCACCAGACGTATAATAGGGGGGAAATATAATAAATGGATTGTCATTTTACAAGAGTTTGATCTCGATTTCGCTTCGGCAAAGTCCAAGAAATCACTGGTCTTCGCATAGTTAATATCTGATTTTCCATGATTAGATGAGGATGTTATCCATGTTGATTTGTTTGCGGATGAACAAATTTTCCTTGTCTCATCGCCTGACCCCTGGTATGGAGACATTGTTCTCTATCTTCAGACCTTGAAGTTCACTCAACATCTTTCGCGAGATGAGCGACGACGTATTAGATACAAAGCTAAGAAGTATACCATCGTCGGTGACACTTTGTATCACTGAGGGATAGATGATATCTTACATCGTTGTTTAACTCACAAAGAGGCCAAGTCAGTCCTAAACGATTGCCACAAAGGGGCTTGTGGTGGTCACTTATCCAGGCTTGTGACAACCCAAAAAATCTTGCGAGCTAGTTATTTATGGCCTACTATATTTAAAGATTGTATTGAAGTGGTTAAGAAGTGTCACCCCTGCCAGGTGTTCACTCGAAAAATGTTCTTGCACCCAACCCCTCTTCACCCAGTCATTACCGTCAATCCCTTCACCAAGTGGGGGCTAGACTTCGTAGATTGCAACCGAACTTTGGCTGGGGGGCATCAACATATTATCGTGGTCGTCGACTACTTTACTAAGTGGGATGAATCCATGCCTACCATGAAATCTGATGGGAAGACTGTTGCCTTCTTCGTATTCAATCAAATTATCACCTGGTTCGGTATCCCGAGTGAGATTGTCACTGATCATGGCAGTCACTTTCAGAACGAAATGATGGTATAACTAACATCTAATCTAGGGTTTAGACATGGTCATTCCTCCCCTTATAACCCCTAGGAAAATGGGCAAGTAGAGGCTGTCAACAAGTCTCTCAAGACCATCTTGCAAAAAATTGTCAGTTAGAGTAAGTCTGATTGGCACATCATGCTATATCCTGCACTTTGGGCATATCGAACCACGATTAAGACTGCCACATATTTCTCCCCTTTCCAGTTAGTTCATGGTGTGGAGTCGATTCTTCCTATTGAATGCAAAATCCTTCTCTTAAGTTGGCAGTCGCGCTCCTACCTGACACTTCAGATCTAGAGTGACGCCTTGTGCACCCAGAGAGTCTTAACGAGTAGTGTCAGAATGCATTTGCGACCGTCGAGGCGAACAAAAAATGTGTCAAGGTCCAGTACGACAATTCTGTCTGTCCTCAGTTGTACGCTGAGGGTGACTTGGTCCTTTTATATGACCAGGCGAAAGAACCACTGGGGGCAGGCAAGTTTAAACCCATGTGGCATGGTCCGTATATCATGCAATGTGTTCTAGAAAAAGGATCCTATGAGTTAGAAGATTATGAAGGGAATGTGTTGGTCGAGCCCAGAAATGGGCTCTACTTGAAAAGATATTACACTTGAGCCTAGGCTTGGGAGAAACTCTTTGTATACTAATGTAATTTAGTGTATATACATATATTTTCCCCTTCTTTGTATTGCTTAACAAGTTTTCCCTTTATTGATAGATGCCAACAGAGTTTCCGGTCTACCTAGGATTCACAGACGGAGCTAGTTGTCATACACGAAACTTGGCTTCTGTCGATTGTGTGGTTTACTCACTCGAGGGTTTACTGGTGTCTTCATGTGGCGTATGCCTAGGGCCATCCATGAACAATGTGGACGAACATAGCACCGTCATAGAACTTTTGCGCGATGCTATCTCACATGGTATTTGCTCTTTAGAAGTTCGTCTGGATTCCCAGTTAGTAGTACGTCAGTTGAACGACCGTTATCGTGTACGTGATCCTACTTTAATCCGACAATTCCTACGGGTACGTATTTTAGAACGACAGTTTGATTTTATCACATATTTTCACATTCCTAGGAGTGCTAATCATGTATCCGATCCCTATGCTAATTACGTTTTAGATTGGCATTTGTCACATTAATAAAGCAAAGAAAACCATCAAATCAATGTACACATTATAAAATATAAGTAAATGTGAAGATCCTTTTTATATATTTCAAAAATATGGTGTTTATATTACAAAATTGGGGCTAAAACCCTCAATACACATATACAACCGATATATAGATCCCACGAAATCTACACCTGTGGCACTAGATGTGTGTTATGATAGCAAACCACAACGTTTGTGAGACACCGAAAAAGTTGTACCCATGCTCTAGGTACACCCACCACCTGTCGCTGCATGGCTTCAGGTAGATCCTCTACCTGAACCATTGGAATCCTTTGCATCAAACGAGACAGGTTGCCCTGCATGTTTTGTAGCACTCTATCGGCTTCTCCTCCTGCCCCCTCATCACCCCGATGCCTCCGTCGATGTCGAGGTAAACCCTCTGACCGTCGCGGACCCACATCTGCATCACACAAGTGTCTAGTTAATACTTAAACACCACCCAAAAATATTTTTGTCTCATAATACAAAAATAAAAATATGAAATATTTTTTTTTTTTTTTTTACCTATGTCACCGTAGGCGGCCCCTGGTGGAAGTGGCATATCTGGATCTCCTCTGAAGTCGATCCCTGCATAGGGATAGTCATCCAGAGCGATGAATTGTCTCCGCCACGAGAAGAAAAAATCCTTGTTATAGGGTGTTGGCACCCTACCTCCCCCCTGCCATCTCATGACTTCAGTCCATCGCGCCATGGCTGGATCACGTGGTCCTCTAGGAAGGATCTCCATTCTAGGTCCCAGACCTGGAACCTGCTCGAAAAATAAACTGCAAAGAATGGAGGCAAAGCCAAAGTTTCGCTTACCCCCTAGTTTGCACTCTGTCAACTGACCTTTCATATTGGCCAGTAGTGAGGTACACCAGTCATAGACAATGGGTCTCACACACTACACTGCTTAAAACATGAGCGACCTCGATGCCTGGTGCAACGAAGCCGAACCTGTGATCCTGGTCAATACAAGCACGATGATCTTCAGGCTGAGGTTATTTATTGCCCAGATAGAGACTTGACTTCCCACCTTGGGATTCCTCACTACACAATGAACATCGATATACTCCTCGATCTTCATCCCACTCCCCGCTCCGTGTGAATTGAGGTTTACAACCTCTCCTCGACGTGATAGACCAGTCAATAAGTAGATGTCCTCTACTTCGATCCTCAATGACTGTCCATCGAGGATAAATCTTTCGCTCTCAGGGTCCCAGTAACCCACCAACATCTCCAACAACCTTACTTGGGCCCTCATTCCTTTGAGAGCCCAAAACTTATACAAGCCACATATTTTTAAGGTCGCTTGAGCCACCAGATGTCGATCGACAGCTGCATCAACCTCCTCATGTTCTCGCTCTCTCCATTCAAGAACCATCCTGCAAAGGACAAACCAAATTTTGAGTTAGAACCCTCCTTTTTGGTCATTTGCGTGCCTGTACGAGGCTTTGTTTGCATACAGTTGTGTGCAGGGCTTAATATACGCCCTCTGTGGTTCACACAGTAGTGGATACCTCGTCGTATACGCAACCTAAACAAAGCTAGACCGCGTATACTGGAATCCATATTTTACACCCTCAATAATGAAAAAACTGGAACCTAATTCAAAAATGCAACCCACTGAATTTGAAGAGGATAAGGAGTAGAGTTACTTGATCCAGATGGTTCGTGATTTCATTGCCTAATGCTCCCGCAATCGTCGTTTGAATCTTGGAGGTATTTTAGTCCAAATTGCACTATTTGGGTAAAAATCAGAATGGTATAGTAATTTTTGATTTTATTACTATTTATAAGCTATTTTTACCCACTTTATATAGTTTCATGCTATTTTTTCACCTAATGGACTAATCCAAAAATGGTTTTAAGATGGTTTTGGTAGTTTTGACTCAGATTTCTTGCAAATTTCAACCTTATGATTGGTCATTTGTCACCTCGGGTAGGTATTTTCATAACCTAGCATATAGGACAGGTATCCACTCCATCATGCATTTTTGCATTATCCTCTAAAATACCGTTTTTTATGCCTTAGGTACAAACCCATTTGTTGCGACACAGAACCTTCCATCTGCTATAAGTAGTGTCACTAATAAATGGTAGAGACTTACCGAACATGGGCACCCTAGTTAGATCCTCTTTGTCATTTGGTGCCCATGCCGAGTTTTTCCTTAGGACCGAGAGTCCATTATAGCTTGATACGTGATGTTATGATGAGCCTCATTTCTCACTCATACACACACGACCTTATTCCCTACGGACTCCCAAAATGAGTCTTAATTAAGCTCTTTTTCGACTCGTCTAAAAAACAAAAAGATTGCCGAGTGATTTGTCCCTTTCACACTCTTTAAATTGGATTTGAAAGGTCATGAGTATTAGTTAATCTCTTTTCGGACTCGTTACCAAAAATAGAAAAGATCACCGAGTGAACTTGTCTTTTTCACACTCGTAAATTGGATTTGAAAAGACGTCTATTTGGCACAAGTTTATCCCTTTTTCACACCAAGTAGACTAAAAGACATAAAAAATGACATTTTTTGGCATTAAGTTGTGATTTCATCTCATGCTCTCGCTTACAGTATTGAGCCTTTAGCCGGTTCTCGCTTTGCGTTATAAACCGTTGCCTAAGAAGTTTTTTCATCCTCAACCAAGCTGGGCCTTGTTTATATCCTTCACAATTTGAAGACCTATACCCTGGAGGGAACATCACCCCGAGTGTCCATCTCCCACATGCATTTCCTTGCATTGAGCATAGGTACGTTCCACTGCTGGAACTAGTTTTGCTTACTTACGACACTCATTTCCTCCTCTGTATCATAGCATTCATTTCTTATGAAAAAACAAAAAAATACGGGTGGGAAGGGAGTACTATATTATAATTGGCAGCAGTCATGTCACCTTTGAACATAACACAAAATTATTGAGTCCTCGTGTCATCATAATTTTGGGTTTATCATGGCCTTAGGAAGCTGATCTCATTACAAAGTTTTTCTCTACCGACTGGTTACTCTTCCAGTCCCTATAGAGAACATTATTGATGCCTCTTGCATCAAATAGTTACATCATTGAGTCTATCCTGCTGGTGTCACATACCCACCACAGCAAAAATAAAATTTTCCCTCTTCTTCAAGGGATAGAATCCCCGAATTCCTATGGGGGCCTAGCGCAAACTAGCTGTTCCCTTATCCACCTCCATGTGATCATTGGTTATGACCACAGGCCAAGCCAAGAGGCGCCTTTCGCATTTTGCGACTCAGCGATGTAAGAGAGTCAAGTCTTTCGACTCTTCAAACCTCGAAACCCAAAATCTTACCTTCGATGAGATCGACGGCTGCAAATCTCCCCCTGATCCGACGATCCTGGCCGTATCGGGATTTCGATAACCGAGAGTTCAAAATGCAGTGACCCAAACCATTGGTCACTCCAATCCTCGAACTCTGATACGTGAGTTCTCGTACGATATCCAACGATCCTCAATGATTAGAATCCAACGATCCTCAATGATTAGGATCCAACGGTCTAGATCTTTTCGGAGTTTCGTGAACCGGGAGTTCACGATGCAGCGACTCCAAATCTCTTGTCACTCCAATCCCCGAATTCTGATATGGGATTTCGTGTATGAGATCAACGACCCTCGTTGATCTGGATCCGGCGGTCACTATCCCTCCTGAGCTTAAGGGTGTTGAAAGACACTCAGTCTTAATCATGCGTCGGGGTTTCGTATACCAAGATTTCACGACTTGCGAAGACGAGGGGTCTTTCCCTCTAGTTTCCCGGATGCCGAAACGCCGAAACTTATTCATGCTAAACCAACTCATCCACAGAGCACATCAGGGTTTCATATACCGAGATTTTGCGACTTGCGAAGATGAGGGGTCTTGCCCTCTGGTTTCCCGGGTGCCGAAACGACGACCGACAACCGTGTGTCCTGTGCCGATGGACAGTTCCGAATACTTTGGGACTTTCAGGACTTCGTCGAGTCCACTCTCCTTCCTATGCAAGGGTTAATATCGATGGTTAATAGAGCTCTGACAGGTCCTTGGATCTACGGTCCTGATTCCCATCGCTACTTGCGAAGGCTGAAGGGGTTGAGGTATTAACGCATTCGTTCCTTCCTCCAATCTAACAGTCGGGACAGACCTCAGATCCTTCGAAAGGATATCGTCCGTTCATCTAGCAAATGAAAGGGTACTCTCTTTTGGTATTTGAAACTCGCTATCCTTCCTGAGCTTCGTCAGCTATGGAGGACTTGAGAGCTTTGCGCTCTTTCTCCTGGACTTGACTCTTAGAAGAGTCTTTAGCACAACTATTGCGCTCCTTCATCAAGGGGTTTTGGGGTTCTATTTGATCGCAGAGAGCCTGTGCATATATGCACTACCTCTCACGAGCTTAACAAACTCCATCCTCCAAGGGACTCAAAACGACTAGGTGAGTAAACCATCGTACATGCAACTACGCCTAAGGTCAATGAGCTCACAGTTCGTGGATCTAGCTTAAGACACTACAAAACTCAAGAGTTTATTAGAACAAGTCATGTCTGAACCATATAATTCCTTACTTGCCTAATTATACAATCACGCAGAAATAGAAGGGATACAGTATATCCATTAAGCATTCATTCACATTCCTGAAGGCATACACAATATAACCAATTCAGACACAGTTATGGCTAAATTACACAGGGTAGGAAATGGATTATCTATTACAGGTTGCTGCCAACCAACGAACTGTGGGTGTTCGTCCTTCCACCCGACCATAGGCCCAAAGGCATTCATTCTTAGCACTCTGGCCACCCCCGTGCCAAGCCATGATATCACCAGGAAATTCTCACACTTCTCAAGGGTTCTTCCTCCATTTTCGCTTCTGTTTGGGTCACGTTCTCTGTAATTCAGAGCTTTCTCTCTCGGTTATGGCCTCAACAAGTTTTCTTAGATGCTCCTCGACATCAAGCTCGCGGCCTTCCATTCGTGACTCGCTGGAGAGCTTCGCGCATCTCCCTTGCGAGCTTACACTCTCTCTCTTTTTTTTTTGTCTGGTGTCTCCTCTCCCGTGTGTATCCCTCTTACCCGGGAAGGTTTTTGCCGACCTATCATGTTCCTTCTATCAGAAGGAAGCTCAGGTCTGCATGTCACTGCGGTACTTCGGGCCAACAACCCATGTTTCCATTTATGGGGGTGGTTGATTGTTCAACCACCAGTCCTTTTTTCATCAATTGATATCTTTCCTTGGGATCCAAAGGAGGTTTTCATCCTCATCAAGTGAAATTTGAGGTTATTTGTCACAATGAACCCTCTATTATAGTTTTCAAATTCTTCCTCTAGTGATATCATGTCCAATACTTTCAAGGATTCACCCCCACAGTCAGTCATTGACAACTCAAACAATAATACATTTACATTGTCCTCATGCATTAGCATGGTAATTCCTATTTTATGATTAATTACAAATTGGAGGAAACAAGGTGTTACAATTCCCTCCCCCTTAAAGGAACACCGTCCTCGATGTTCTTTCTCAAAAACACATGTCATGCCTTTCTCATTCAGCCACTTCAGAAGTCTTGACCTTCGTCCTCGGTCAGGTCCTCTTTCAGGATCTTAGTCTTTGTCATCTGCCTTTAATAATTCTTGGACAACAAGCACATTAATCACAATTTTGTGTGAAAACATCTTACTGTTGTTAAAAATTCAAAAGGAAATTCTCACACTTCTTAGCACAATACTTATCTATGCAGTTTGTGGATCTGTATCCACATGGTAGTTTTGTTATCCATTCTCATCGCTTTCCTTGACGTACCCATTGGGTGCATGATTCCAATTCAATAGTTCAAAAGAGCTATCATGATTTCATCTTCCTTTCCAAGGTTTTTCCGCACGAGAAACTACCCACTGTGTGCATGATCCCAATAGTTTACAAGAATTATTAAGGTCTCCTCTTCCTTGCGGTCACTCACCCTCCAGGCCCAGGCTCAGGCATCCCCTTCACTGTTATACAGTCCCTCGGGTGATCCATCTTTCCCTGCTAAGGTTTTCTTGCACAGGAAAATTTTAGAGACTCTATCGAGTCTTACAGTCGAGGTGTCCCTCAAACTTGCTCTGCCGAGTCGTACCTCCAACTTGTGTTACCTCAACACAATAATTTCCAGGCGATCATGGCTTATCATGGGGTTTTCATGGCTCAGTAGTAGCCATGTTCAACATCTTCAATTTTGACAGCCCTCATCTGTCCTTTCTGGACATGTCTTTTCTTCTCATCTCTATCACAGGTATACAAAATTCATGAGACATCATTATAAATTCTAACTTTAATAATTTTATTGCAAATCTGTCACCCACAGATTTTCCAATCTCACGATTTGTTTTCATATTTGTTCTGCACAGGAACCAAATTCATAATTATGGGACTTTCCTTCCCATAATGGTTTGGCTCAGCAGGCAATTGGCCTTCCTTATGAGCTTACAATGCTACCATATCCAAGACCCCTTTGCTTCCTGCACTTTCAACTTCAATCAACCAAACAACTTGTTAGCTTTTCCATGCATATACATTTTATTGCACCTTTACAACATCGTCACAACAATTTCAAAATTGTGCATACTTAACAATTAAATTACTTTCTCAAAAAGGAAATACCATTCCTTGCAGTTTGGCTCAATAGGCAATCGATCTTCCTTATGGACTTACAACACTGCCATATCCAAGACCCTTTCCTCCCTGCAATTTCATTCTTTACATAGCCAAACAATTGTTAGTTTTTCGTGTACATTACCTTTTTCAAAAATCAAGTATACTAAAAGTTCAGGTCATTTCATCTATTCAAGGATTCAAAGCGAAAGGATACATCATCCCTTACCTATGCATCATTCCAGCCTACCAAATTTTCAAAATGTGATTCGGATATCAATTGATTTTAATGAATGTGCCAACATTTGTGGCCACATTCATACCCAATGCACCCTTGCATTTATTTCAAGTTTGTCACACTTTATGATAGGTTCTTGGCCATGGTGTGTTGGAACCTAACCAACCTCTCCACCACATGGACTATTCGTTTTCATTCATTCTTACAACATGACCATGCTTCCTGCTATAGGCCGATTATGACCCCAAATTGGTATACCAGAACTCAAAGTTTCACATGAATGCTTTTAAGCACTCCTTGATTGGTCAATGCATTCATGACATATCAATTCATGAATTCTCCCAATGGTTACAAACAATGTTTACTACCAGAGGTTCATACCTCCATTATTCAGGTTCTCCTTCCCGAATCATACCTTACTTGGGTATCAGACACATACAACTGCCTTTCAAAGTTCATGCATAACACTAAGACAATAAAATATTTCAGAAGGGGTTCTTACCAAATCCCTTCATACCTTGTGCCACATAGGCATGAATATCTTTATACTAGTTCTTGGCTGCTAGCACTCTCTTTTTGATCTCTACCTCATCAACAATGCTTTAGCAAAATTTTCACAGTCCTGTCAACAATCTTTCGACCGTAGCCTCCCCATGGTCACCCTTTGCTTGAGGTTGTAAATTATTGGCAACTGTCTTTCTCAACAGTTCCAATCTTATTTCTTTCTACACATGACATACACCATAGGCACATTAGTCGTCATGTAAATTAAAATGAAAGTACCATAGCATTTAAATTAATAAAATATTTTCAGACATGTCCC
>SNQJ01S0020052.1:10597-23209 GCA_010110895.2 Picea sitchensis
GTATCTTTGACAGCACGCCACTCGAGAACTGATTTTAAGAACCTTTTAAGATTTGACACTTTCAACAGCGCGCCAACTGATGAAACGATCTCCTTAGCTGTTGAAAGTGGGCACTTTCCACATCGCACAATGAACCTTTGAAACCAAGTTAGCTGTGGAAAGTAAAAAATAACGATTTTGAAAAAAGAAGACTTTACAATCCAAATTATTTTTAAGTCAAACCAAAATCTAAAGTTTTGCAGCTAAAAGACTTAACAATGAGTTGAGGAAACTATCAATAGCCATGCTATCCACCGTAAAACCCTTCCAAAATGATGGTGCTATTTTGGGAGTTAACACTAGGCACAAGTTTTGTAGGGCATGGATGATTTTAAGGATGGAAATTTATATTAAAATGTAGAAACATGGGTTAATATTACTAGTCCTTAATATGCAAACTGTAAAATGTTTGGCAATAGTTTTGGAAAAATATTCAAATTTCTAAGGATTTTATATAGTTTCTATAAATTTTGACGATTTTTAAGTGAAAATAATTTTATTTTATGGAATTTGGGTGAATCCATTTTAGAAAAATTGGAAATTGAAATATCTTTTTTTGTGAAAAAACCATGGAAAATTATCCCATTTACAAAATTTAGCCCCTAAAATCATCTATGTTGTAGGGTTATGTGACTCTTTGTGCTTCACACCCTTTTGATAATAAGCCAATTACGCCAACCCATCCTAATTCATGTGGCATAAAGTAAAAACAACATATTGTAGATCTACGGTTCTGGATCCATGTGAGGCTTTATCTACGTATGACTCATGTGCACTGGAATTCTAGGAGGTATATCTCCCAATTGTGATGCCCAAATCGTGCAAATGAGGGATCAATGGAAATCCAAGTCCATGAGGAATCACTTGTACATGGTTTCTATGGATGAAAAGACAATGTTAAACCAAAAAATCCTCCTCTCTGATGTTGTTCCATAGAAATATAAGAATTTCACCAACAAGAAAATCCTCATGCAAACAACTTATGTTATCTTGTAGCAGTCTCTTGAAGGCTCGATGATGTAACCTACAACTCTAATACCACTTTGTAATGTACCTAGTCACCTAGCTAAACCATGCTACCTCAAAACACCCACTTCAAGAACACTTTGAGTACCCAACATCAACACACAAAAAACTTCACTCTGATACCAATTTTAATGAACCCATAACAGAAAAAACAAAATGATTTTCCTTAATATTGATATGAAATGTACCCATTTCCCAGGTACTTCCAAATTCTCCCTCTTTGACTGATTTTGAATTAATGTTCCAATATTTAATTAATCAAGAACAAGAATCCAAAGCATGCAATTAACTAGAACATGTTAAACCATAAAAGAATGCTTAACAACATTCCATGTAGAGCATTAACAACTAACATGCATAGCATAAACACATAATCTCAGAGATAATAATAATACAAATCATAATATAAATATATAGAAAACATAGACTCCAGAAATTATCGTTAATTAAACAATTCACCAACTAGTTGCAGACCAAGGACGTTCCTCCCAACCATAGACACTATTGTTCCAAATATCAAAAATGGGTTAACCCCAATTCAAGGTTATGAATCCACAAGGATAGGTCCTAGGCCGACTCTACACACAAATTTTAGCTCATAGGCTCTCAGTTTTTCCCAACCACACAAAAATCCTAATTTCTATCATTGTTCCCCTTCAACTTGCACAACCCAAAGAAATTCACCCCTTTCTCTTCCATGCAGTCCCTCAAGTTGTTCCAATTTATTTCTAGGGATCCACTGCCATTGGTCAGGAAGATCAATACTGGAAACTCCAAGGATTATTAGATGTGAACAATTCTACTCAACATGTTAATGCATCCAAGCACTTAGGCATTCATTCATTTTACAGAATAATCAATAATTCCTCGCAACCATCTAGCAATGGATCTCTACCTCTAGTCATTAATTTCCATGCCCAAAACAAGAGCACGTGTATGAGAAAGAGTGAACGAGGAATTCCAAAACAAATGAGTGAGTGAATGATTAACCCCCCAAAACCCCAAAATAGGGTTTATTCAATTACAAGAACCAAAAACCACATGGCCTCCCAAATAAGCTCATGTAACCAATTCTCGCAACTAAACCAAGGTGGGCGAATAAAATAATAATAAAATATTTTTTCCCTTTAGCCCCCTCCCTCGTGGAATCAAATCCCCCTATCTCTTGTCCTTGTCCTTCTTGTAGCCGACGATGTACTTTTATTAATATATAAGAAGTATTACATTTCTAGGCACCCCAACCTTTCAACATACCGACTGATCAACCTAAGTCACATTTACATAATACATTCTAGTTCATAGGGATTAAAACCAGGGATTTTACAACCACGCAGTGCCAAGATTCAATGCTTGCACCAACTAGTGTTCTACTCCACGCACCAACTAGTTTTGTACTATGTGCAAGGACTTGTAAAGTTTGCATGCATTAAAAATCCTCAAAGATATTTGGTAGTGCTTGTAACCATTTTTGTAACAACCTGATTGGCCATGGTCGAGGTTGTGGATGAGATGTCATGTTTGTTATGATTTATATGCTTTGATAGAGATAAAACGAATTCATGCGAATATGTAAGGTTTGGGTTTTTGGTTAACTGGTTGTTCATTGTTATGTTAGTTTCTAAGAGTTAGGGTTTTATTTAAACATTGGTCCAGTTCTTATTATGCTCTACTTCACTAGTTTCTCAGGAGTTGTTATGTGAATATGAGAGAGAAAATAGATCGATATTTGAGCATATTAATTGTCTCTATTTCACTTTGAAAGTACTCTAAGTAGGCTACGACCCTTTGTGTATTGAAATGTATCTGAATGAATTTGATATTAATGAATGAATCATGAACCACCTTTGTCTCTACATATTATGGATTCTAGTCTGAATGTATTCCTATTATGTATTATTATGTTCAACACTCATATCGATGTTATGAATGAATGTGAAATGATTACATGGATATGATTTGGATGTCTTTATTCTTTACTATTCCTTCATGATTTGCAAAAAGCTTCGGTCTCTGTGATTCTCATGGTGTCTTGGTGAGACCTTCTTCAGTCCTTGAATATTGAATATGATAACACCTATGGGGTATTGTTTGGTAAAGACTTTTGAACCCTGGAACTAAAACCCCAATCCAATAGAAATAAATGTCCCTATCTAAAACAATTGTTCATTGAAACCCAAAATGAAACCAGACGTTCTTGAAAGAGAGGCTAGTAGTGGCTTCTACCATGATACTCTTCTTGTAGGGACATAAGGGTAAACTTGGAGAACCAATAAATAGGCACAAATATGGAAAATTATTACCATTCTTTTTTGA
Organism: Picea sitchensis; assembly: GCA_010110895.2. Classification (NCBI taxonomy): domain Eukaryota; kingdom Viridiplantae; phylum Streptophyta; class Pinopsida; order Pinales; family Pinaceae; genus Picea; species Picea sitchensis. The sequence goes on from SNQJ01S0020052.1 coordinate 13,976, forward strand.
CGATAGGATTGACATATTATCCATGGAAAATAAATCCCAAAGAATGTATGGAGTAGGTATGGATTTTGCATCCCCTAATTCTTGATGGTGGGATTTGCAATGGCACAAGAAATGCACGATATGATATACTTGTTGTTGGAATAGGGATTAAATGTATAGGAGAATGGATCCGAGAGACAACAGTGGTGTCAGAAAACACCATAGAAATAAAGAACAATTCACTCAAAGAGAGAAAGAGAAGATCCTCGATGATTTGATTACAATGATAGATTGATTAGAAGGATCATCTATAAATAGGTTTGGTCATGGACCAAACCAGCAAGCTCGGGTGTAGTCGATTGTACCTACCCATAAAATGTGGATCTAGGATCAGTTAAGTGGACATGGTCAAATTCCAATTTAGTCGGTCATCAATACAAAGACTTGGTCGACCCACACAATCGACAAGGTCAGTTTTATGATGGAATTGCATGTTCCACACCCCCTGTAAACTAATCTTGGAGGAAAACAAATTCCACATCTTTCCCCCCTTAATTGTTTTTTACTGCAAAAGATGATCACAAGACGGTACATCAACACTCCTGAGGAAGTATGATCACCATTAACATGGATTAATTCCAAAGATTAGTCATCCATTACAAACTGGTTGCAAAATCCATTGTCCAAACACAATCTCAGTCGACTAGAAAATAAGAGAGCACCAGTATAATCAGTCTCTGTAAATCCAACCGTCTCTGTCAAGATAGATAGTCTTTGTATACAAACAGTCTTTGTATTAGGTACAATAAGAAAAATCACATCTCTGAACAATACATTCGAACATGGTTCATTCGATCTCAGCAAATCCAAGCACATCAGTTGGGTTTACACATCAACAATTTCAATTACTCATGCCCTTAAACACATCTAATGGATTAAAGAATCATCAATAGATCTTCATCGAAACACCATTCGACAGATAATAACTAGTCGAAACATAGTCAAAAACACCTCTAGTCGACTGTCAAGTTAGGTTGAGTCTCAGTTGACCAATATCCTAGTCGAGCTCTAGTCAAATGTCAAGTCAAGTTGATCCTATATTGGTCGATCACTACAAATCAATCAGTGATGAAGAGGAGCATTGTATGCCCGTACAACCAATGAAACACAATGGTAGGAAATCTTCAAACATTTGGTCAGATGTTCCCATGACCACTCATCAATCAAAGCATAGTCTATCCTGGTAGTCGGTACTGGTCGATGGTTTTGTCTTTCACGTCTCTTCTGCAAAGATGTAAAATCATTATTTCCATTCCTTCGATTTTTATGGAAAGGATGAAGATAAGGCATAGATTTTTGTGTTGATTGCTCAAGAGTTATAGGCTCAGGGTCTGGTGTACTCTCATGATTAGAAAAAATCGTTATATCAACATCAACATCACCAACAATAATATTCTCATCCTCTAGCATGCTAGGAACAATCATATCATCAATCGATGCAGTTGATTTCTCTACGGGAAAAGAAGTCTGAAATCCACCTACAACAAACAAAAATTCCTTATTTGCAACAACGACATGTGTGGGAAAGGATGCAACAACAACATCATATCCAAGACCTATTATTTGTGTCATCATCTCAGGCATAATAGGAGCAACAATACCCTGTCCATTCTTCCCAATTCCTCCTCTGTTTTATCCCATCTTGTTGAGCAATCAGGATCCTATACATGTAGTGTGTTTTTCAAAGCTAGGAGAAACAACACAATCATTAGTTTTAAAGAAGAAATCAACAATATTTGGCTTACAAACAACAACAAGGGGTGCAGAAGAAATAGGTGAGCCAGGAATCTCAACAACAATAATATTCCTCTCAGCAGTTGTCTCAACATTATGTTCAATGGTCTATAGTTGGTGAACTTGTTCTTCAATGTTCTGTTTGTAGTCTTGCAAGCTCTGGATAGTCTCATCCTTCTTAGTTAGTTGCAACAATATGGCATCATAATCTTCCTTTGATTCTTAGTATTCATGAAATATTCGATTGTATCTTCTTGAATAGGAGCAACTTCTTCAGGAAGATCATCAATGGAGGCCTACAAGTGGGAAACATCATGATTCAACTGGGCATTTTCTTCCATCATCTGGGTGACATATGTGATCAATGTTGTATGAGGAATATCTTTCACTTCTTCTTCCAATTATTCAATAATTTCATAATTTTCCTCAAATTCATCTACAAGAGTTTGAAAAAATCTTGTTGCAGTGTTCCCCATGGCAATAACCCTCCTGGAGTGCTCAATCACAACAGTCTAGAACAAATTTTCTGCATTCTTCAACTGATTTTTCAGTCCTGTATTCTCTATCTTTAAGACAACATTTTCATGAGAAAGGAATTTCACCTCCTTCAAAATATCATCGACAAGATTGGTTTTGTCACCAAAATCATCTACCTAATCTTGAAATATGGTTTCCAATGTTTTTTCTAGGTCAACAATTTTACTAGACTTTTCATCAAACCGTTGTAGAAGGCTAGTTTGAAAGAGGACAACCTCATCTTCCAGCTGGAGGTGGGATGTCTTCAGTTCATTGCTCAAGCATTGATTTTTAATTTGCAACTGTGCAATGACATTCTGCAAGGTATTGACTTCTACACGAAGTCGGTTGTGAGATTCTTCTAAGGAAATAACATTGTTATCGCGTATCTTCTATAGTTTCTAAAGCATTAGAGATTCATCTTCATCTAACATGCTCATCGTCGATGGAGGGAAAAGTTCAAGATACGAAATATGAAAAGGTGGTGGATTGGAAATCGACCACAAAAAGAATGATATATGGTGATGACACCAAGTTGGTTATGTATCGACCGTTTAGGCAAAGAATCCACCAATGCACTTGTTTATCGAATAAGAAGCGATCTAAAAACAAAATTTGCAAATGGTGAAGGGAAAAGGCAAGTAAATCTTCCCAAACTTTTTTAGATATTCGATCTTTAATCCAATAGACATGAGTGCATCTCAAATATTTACTCATGCACCAGCAGACGAAAGGACTTATGTAAGTCAAGTCAAGAAAGAGAGGTAGTCGACTATGTATGTTAGTCGAGTTAATGGATATTTTCTTTCTTCATGTTAAGTTGACACAATGTTGGTCAAGTGATGAGGGGCTAAGTGGTCGACACAAAAAATAGGTCATCCACAGGTTTGGTCAATGGATTAGAGCCAAAATATGTCATGTAAACCAAAAGTTGCAACTATTTGTCAAGTCAGGCAGACTCTAGTCGAGGGTTTTGAGCATACCAAGCCCAAGTCGAGTAGATTGAAAAGGAGAGAGATAGGGCAAGGCATCTATGCATCAGTTCGAGCCACTAGTGGATCTTTAACCAGCCAAGACTTTCAGCATGAAGAGGTAGATCAGATCTTTTCAATCGACGAAAGCTCGAGAAAGAAAGCAAGTCAAGCGTAGCTTTCAGCCAAATCAAAACTTCCTCCATGCGAGAGCATGAAAAATCTTGAGTTTGCGAGGGTTGGTTGAGTCAACCAATACTGCACCTTGAGAATTCTTCTAGTCGATACTAGAAGTAAAGAGAATCAACTTTTCCAAACCATGTTGTGTTTAGGATTTGAATTCCTCGACTGCCACAAATCATTTCTTCATTAGTCGGTTCTAGGATTGGTCGGACATCAAATAGTTCATCGGTCGAGGGGAGAGCCAAGAGATATTCTCCAGTCAAGTCCAAGAAATTTGATGAACCAACCAGGAGGTGGATGGTTGATTCAACCAAAGCCACAAGTTGAGCACGTACAAGTGATTCGACTCAATCCACCTTTACAAGTCGAGCCACAACTATTGATTTCAGCTAGAAGAATGATGAGGTTGACAACCTTTTATTTTTAAACAACAAAGGAGAGATGAACAATGATCCAAAATGATTACACCTTCAAATATCATCTGGTCGAGGAAATAACCAATAACACACAAAAAAGGAGGGTTGTGTGGTTCATGGTGATTAATGAGTCTTCACCCATCACAACTTTACGACTATCTCACTTCCATCTGAGTCTTCTTCTGCAAACCCTAGATCAAAGAACCAACAACTTTGATACCATGTTGGAACAGGGATTAAATGGAAAGGAGAATGGATTTGAGAGACAACGGTGGTGTCGAAAAACATCGTAGCACTGAAGCACAAGTTGCTCAAAGAGAGCGATAGCATATCCCTGATGATCTCATTGCAATGATAGACTGATTAGAAGGATCGCCTATAAATAGGTTTGGTCATGGACTAAAGTAGTCGGTTGCACCTATCCATAAAATGTGGACCTGGGATCTATTAAGTGGACATGGTCAGCCACCAATTTAGTCGGTCGTCAACCCAAAGACTTGGTCGACTCACATAACCGAAAAATTGAGTTTTATGATGGAACTACATGTTCCAACACTTGTTGATGTCCTATTGAAGCTTTGGGTAGTATAAGTTACTGGGGCTTCACTAAGTGAACCTATAACATAGCACATTCATTCGTAGGATATTAAAAACTACCCATTAGGGGAATTTAGAGGTCTAAAAAGGGTCTCCTAAGAGATATTATAAAATATTATGAGTTTGTCATTTTGTGGGGAAGGTATATTTACAACACATCTTTTGCACTACAATCCATGTAACCATAGTTGAGTTAAATTGAAAAGTTCTCTAGAAATAAAATTAATAAAAAAAATTTCATTGATGTGACTAAAAGGAAAGGATGTGACTATAAATAGAAGTGAACTTTAAAAAAAAGTTATTGTACTTAAACAACTAATGCATGTGTCCTTTGTCCTTGAATAACTTAAAATAAAATATAAATATAAATTCATAAATTATTAATTATACAATATAGTATTATTTAAAATGTAAACCGACAGTAATATATAATTAAGATGTTATATAAAACTAAATGCATAATATATTTTAAAATTTTAAAATACATATATAATAAAATGTTTAAAAATATATAATTAAAAAATATATATTTAAATTCTTAAAAAATAAATAGTTATAAAACACATATAATATAATATATCATATGTTTATAATATAATATATTATATCATATGTTTACAACTTATGATATATTATATCATATATCATACATTTACAATATATCATATATAATATATGATACAATATATCATACATTTCCATGTATGATATATTGTATCATATATTATATATGATACAATATATCATGTGTTTCCATGTATGATATATTGTATCATATAATATATATCATATATGATATATGATATGATATATCATGTAACCCCAACCAACCAACGCACTCGTAAAACTTTAACATGCTCCTAAAGTAAACCAATCCAATATGTATTTCAAGTCAAACATGATTTTTAATGTGTAAATAAATTTTGGATTAAAACTGTGTGTGAAGTTTTCTGAACGTCCAACGTTTTGAGTGGACACTTCACCCATCATCAAGGACATTCTCAGATATTTTTTTATAATTTTTTTTAAATTTCAAATATAAAGTGTTTAATGTATGAATGGGCATGGGTACTTTAGTCAAAAGTAAAGTACTTTAAGAGTACTTTGAGTACTTTTCTTAAAGCACTACATAGTTAACTATGGTTTCCATCCACCATTTAGAATGTGACAACTCATCATCTTTAACTCAAACAATGTCAAGTCATCCCTAAGGGATGATGTCATCTTCTGAATTGTGATTGGATCTTATAAAGTGGATTTTGGTGGTACATTTTTTGTTTTGAGGCCCTTTTTTTACCTCAACATTCCCCTAATTCCTAATTTCACTAGATAAAATACCCCCCCAAAATTGTTTTGTTGAATGCCCCTCCTATTACATCTATCCAATTAAAAAAAACCTTATTTTTACTATATATCTAGGTATCCATTTTTTTCATGGCATTTTAATACCCCATTTTATTTATACCCCTAGTACATAGACATGAAAAACCTCTTATAATATTGAAAATCACAAAAATAACAAAAAACAAGTGCATTAGCATCACAACATAGGGATATGCCATTGTAGTAATATAGTCTTTTGTTCAAGGGCTTGGTGTTACTGCTTTCACCCCTCCCTTCAAGATAATACCTAGTCATACTTTCACTAAGGAATGGGTTTATGTATTTGGATATTTATTTGTAGACCTAGAAATATGAGTTGTCTCAGATCATAACTCTATTGATCACACACTTATACTGAGAGGGCGAGTGAATTGGTATAAGACAATTTTGTTATTTTGTCAAACATTCATCAACCATAAGAAAACAATCACATTGTAGAAGATGGACCACAAAATTTACATGGAAACCATTTCAGGAGAAAACCAGAAAACTTATCTTTACAATTTTTTGTAGGCACCGACATACTGTTACAAATATTTGTAGGAATCAACCTACTGGACACACCAATCCCCACTAGTACAAATCCTAGTCAGGACCAAACTACTCTTATATATCTTTGTAGATACCAATCCACTGGAGACAACAATCCCCACCACTAAGCAGCAACATAGCAAGAGACATCAATCTATTATAGATCTTCGTAGACACCAATCTATTGGAGACACATATCCTCATTGTTAAGAACCAACTTATAAAGATACACCAATCTCTTACAAATCTCCGTAGACACCAATCTCTTACAAAAAAATTCAGACACCAATCCCCACTACTAAGCACCAACTTAGCAAGAGACACCAATCTCTTTCCATGAGATGCTCCAACCTTCACAGAGTCTACTTACTTCTTCTACCTTCACTAGGTATTCTTTCTACTTCTTCCTTCACCATGTCTACTGATTGCTTCCACCTTTGCGAAGTCTTCTCAGTACTTTTTCCTTTACCAGGTTTGACCAAAATTTGAATTTCCAATTGGTAATGTTCTCAAACCTTGATATTTTGGGCCTCTTCCCAAGAATGAATTTGTAAAACATGCCACGTATCAAATTTTTCAAATCTGATTCTCAAATAGTTACCTAATGTACTTCTTTATGTCTCCTCTATTGTCTAAAATTTTCACAGTCTAAAGAGTCCCAGAAAATAAGTTATAGTGAAAATTCTAAGATGACTTGTTTGAAACTGATTTCAAGAGTATTCAAAAACCCTAAATTCCACAAGGCATATCTCTGAAATTATAGTGAACCAACATCTATAATTTGTACCGAATATACACTAAGATCTCTCCTCTATCTTTGCAAGATCCGAGGGTCTGAAACATCAAAAAAAATAAGTTATAGCGAAAGTTCCAAGCTAACCTATTTGAAACTGAATTTCAAGAGAATTCAAGAACCCTAACTTCCATAGGGAATATCTCCTAAAGTGTAGTGAACCAACATATAAAATTTGTATCACATGTGAACCAAGCTCTTTGTTCTACCTTTGCAAAGTTTCAAGGTCTGAAACATCCCATAAAATAAGTGATAGTGAAAGTTCCAAGCTAACCTATTTGAAACTAATTTCAGGAGAATTCAGAAACCCTACCTTCCATAGGGTATGTCTCCAAACATACATCAAACCAACATCTAGAATTTGTATCACATGTACACCAAGCACTCTCCTCTATCTTTGTAAATATTTAAGGTCTAAAACATCCCAGAAAATAATTTATAGCTAAAGTTACAAGCTTCCCTGTTTGAAATTGATTTCAAAAGCATTCAAGAACCATAACTTCCACAGGGCATATCTCCTAAAGTATAGTGAATCATCATCTAAAATATGTACCATATGTTACACAAATATCTCTCCTATATCTATTCCAAATTTCAAGGTCTGAAACATCCTATAAAAATTGTTATCACGCAAATGCCAAGATTACCTGAAACTGATTTCACAATTCAATCTTTTCTAATCCATTTTTCACACGCACACTTTCTCTTTTATAATTTTTCATAACCCTTCATGAAGGGGCATGTCCCTTAATTATATAATCAATTCCCAATACCATGGGAAAATACCCCGAATAGCATGGAAAAATAACCCAAACCATGGATAAATACCCCAAACTCATGGGTTTGAAACCACCATTTCATTTTTTGTTTTTTCACATGCACCCCCTTTTTAATATACTTGTAGACTTATATATAAAAATAAATCTTGGAAATTCTATGTGTATTGTAATGCATAATATGGCATCAATGATATCATCAATCCTTTGACATCAATGCCAATAATTCCAATAATCTCCCCCTATGTCATTGATGACAATATTGCAATGAAAAACATAGTCCACCAGGAATAGAAAGAATTATCCCCATGTATTCAACTCTCCCCATTTGACATCAATGGAAAAGGGATGTTCCTTATGAGCTTGTGCTTCTCCTTAAACACCTAGTGACAAGATGGACACTACTCCCAATTTCTACCTGTGATATTCAAATGTCTTTTTGGGAAGGGGTTTTGTGAAAATATCTGCAATCTATTATTTGGTGATAATATATTCCAACTTAACATTATATTATGCTAATTTTTCTCTTAAGAAGTGATACCTCATTGGAATATGCTTTGGTTTTTATTGGATAATAGGATTCTTTGAAATACTTATTGCACTTGTGTTGTCACAAATTATTGAGATTGGGTGATCATATTCTACCTGAATATCTTTCAAAGTCTGTTTCAACCAAAGAAATTTTTTGCAACATGTTGTTGTTGCTATATAATCATCTTATACCATGGATAGAGAAACTAAAGATTGTTTCTTGCTCAATCAAGACAACAAACTATTACCCAAAAATAATGCTCCTCCACTTGTATTTTTTCTATGATCAACATTGTCTTCCCCATCAACACATGTATATGTTGTTAGAGTAAACTCTTGACCTCCTAAGTACCACAAGCTAAAATCCAACATGCCCTTTAGATATCTAAATATTTTTTTCACTTATTGAACATGAGTTTCTTTTGGTGTAGCTTGAAACCATGCAACCAATCTTATTGCTTGCATAATGTCGGACCTTGATGTTGTTAGATATAGTAGGTTGCTAATCATTGACGTATACAATGTTTGATTTTCTTCCAAAGATTCATCATATTTGCTCAATTTACCTGTGATCATGGATAAATACCCCAAACCCATGGGTTTGAAACCACCATTTCACTTTTTACTTTTTCACATGCATCCCCTTTTTAATATATTTGTAGACCTATATATATAAACAATCTTGGAAATGTTGTGTGTATTGTAATTCCATAATATGACATCAATGACAATAATTCCAACAAACTCTCCATTCCTTAGATCTT
>SNQJ01S0020052.1:24035-38157 GCA_010110895.2 Picea sitchensis
CGATATTTCAGAGCTCCCAATCCAACGATCCTGATTCCCCCACAATATGATGGCTCAGATCTCGTCGAGGCTTCGCATATCGCAAGGTCGAAATACTGTTCACCTCTATTCTCTCAATCACCGAAATGCCAAAATTATTCCTAGACAATCGACAATCCAGATCTCTCCTTGATTAATGATTGTGATCTAATCGAAAATTCATGTTTCGCGAGTTCTCACGATTTCCCCCTTTGACTTTTCCCTCCTACAAGTCAGCAAAATGTTGATCTCTCACCACACATCCCTCCCAATGGATGGTTCTGATGATGTCGGGATTTCACGATTTGTGTTCTCTAAGTCATGACCTCCTTCATATTCCTGACTCCCGAAATGTCGATATTTTGGAGCACCCCAAATCCGATAGTTCACACTCCTCTGGATCTAACGACTCAGATCAAAATGTGATTTCGCGTTTCACAAGTTCTCATGACTCGATCTTTGACTCCTTCCAGTCATGAGTCAACAAAATGCTTATCTACTACCACTTGTCCTCTAACTATGGATAGTCCAAATGATTTCGGGACTTTGTGACTTCACAAGTCAACTCTCCTCCTATGCACTCTAAAGGGATAAACCTCATGCACTTCCTCTGGATCCAATGGTTGTTGGTCCACACGCTTCCAGGTTCGACGACTCATATCTGTTTCTCTTGCATGCTCTTCTATGTGTCTGGACGTGAGATTTAGCAGTCCATATCTTCTCCCATGTAGATTATCTAATGGTTTTTGTGCTCCTCCTCCTGAGCTTTGGCTTTCTTCTGACCTGAAATATTTCCAATGTTTCAAAGGCTTCGACCTTTGATTCCTCTGCGAGACATGTGACTTTGGGTCTTGCCTGCATTCTAGGAATGCTATCTCTCCTGAGATTTTGAACTTGAAACAATTCACTCCTCTGCACACTCCTTGTGCTCTGACTAGTCTTCAAATGGATACCTTTCAACATTTCATCCAAGTGTTGNCATGTGACTTTGGGTCTTGCCTGCATTCTAGGAATGCTATCTCTCCTGAGATTTTGAACTTGAAACAATTCACTCCTCTGCACACTCCTTGTGCTCTGACTAGTCTTCAAATGGATACCTTTCAACATTTCATCCAAGTGTTGGCCTGGTGCACTCCTTGCACAAGTGTTCATCCAGAGTGTTCAGCAACTCTTCTTTCCTCCTTGAGCTTCAATTGCTCGGACCTCATAGGTCTCTGTCCCTTTCTCTCCTCGAAGGGATATAAGTGCCCTCTTGGAAACTTACTCTCAAGCACTTCTTGCTGAGCCGACAGAGCATTCATCAACTCTATGAGTGTCTTCTCCTGGACACTTCTCTCCTCTCTGAACTCGAAACCAAGTTCCTTGTTGCACTCTTTGCACTCGCTCAATGCCCACCTAGCAGAGCTCTACAGAACCTTCAGCAGTCCTGTCTCTCTGTGCCTTCCTCTGCACAGTCTTACCTCCAAGGTATTCAGTAACCTTGATGTTCCTATTGAGTTTATGATCACTCTGGTGTGCCCTCTTGGTGCATTCTTTATGAACTCAACAGAGAGATTCAGATGCTCACTCCTTGCATTGGCTACAGAACTTCCAATGTTTTGTTGTGCACTCCTTGCATAGCCTAAAGAACCCAGAATGATACTTCAAACTCAAACAAAGATAGAGAAATCTATCTTCCTATTGTAAATGAAACTTATCATACATATACAACATTCATTCATGAAATACAAAATACATGAACAACAATATGCAGGAAAAACTCCTTTTCTATTATCTATGTGTGTCTATACAAATGATTACAAAAAATGGACTGTGACAAAGTCCCAGTTCTCTCAAGCTCTCTCTCGGAACTTCTAAGACCTCCTAAATCCTCCTAAGACTCTCCTTCCTGAGATCTCTCTCCAATCTCCTAAGTCTCTTCATTACAAAAGAGGGCTCCCCCTAAGCTTATCCTCTCTACCTCCTTAGTGCCATCGTTATCTCAGTTATGGCACCATACCTCTACAACTAAATTCCCTAATTGAATGTCCATACCTGACTACGATCTGGACCTGCTACAGGTAACCATTTAAGGAAACCCCAACCACTACCTATACAAAGGCATGGTCTAGCATTTATAGCCTTACACCACAAAAATCTGTATAGGATTATTTCAAAATTAAAAATGGGAGGGTTAGCGCCTCTCCCTTTCTCCATTGTGTGTTTGTGTATTGGCGTGTTGGCGCATATGCTAAGGTGGAGAGATGCTCCTGCATCATACTCCCCTACTAGGAAAATCATTAGCTCCTCTTCTCCGGTGTTGAAATCCACCTGGATCCCAAATTCTCTTTTGGAGTTGTCCTCTTGCTCCTCTCTAGCTATGTTGTTGCTGCAACTGCTTCTTTTTCTTCTTCTTCCTGCTGCTATGGAAGGATCTCTTCTTTTTATCACCCCTTTGTTGACTGCTTTTGCTGACCTCAACATCAGCTTCTTGATCTCCTCTATCACCCTATCCAGTTGCTTCAGTGGTTGGTTCTCCTTATGCAGTCTCCTTGGTTGAAACTCTTCCTCATTAGTGAGTAGATCATCATGATACCTCATGTCGTTTTCTTCTCCTGTGGCATTAACTTTCCATTCTACTGCAGACCCTAGTTCTGCAGTCTTGTCTCTGAGTTGCTGCTCAGTATTCTCCTCTGACAGATTATCTTCTGCCATTTCTCCTTGTGGCAGCTCAAGTCTAACTTCTTCGAGCTACTCCTGGGGCTGGTATGCTCCTCCATCTAGATGTGCAAGCTTTGCACCATGACCCTTCTCTCTAGGGATTCCAATTCCTCATCCATATCAGCAAGGTCTATGATGTCTTCTTCTCTTTCTGCTGCAAGCTCGAGTGTTGCAATCATCTTTGTTTCAGCTTCCTGTCTAAAAAAATTGAGCCATTCTTATGAATGATCCTCTCCTTCTGTTGGGTTAGGCATCAATGTCTGCTCCATTTCTTGCTCTTCTCCTTGGGAAACTTCTGATATCTGCTCCTTCATCATGACAGTCGTCGTTGGTTTTCCTTCTTCTACTGTTGCATCTGCAACACATGCTCTAGCCTCAAATGGGCTATCTGGTAGGAATATCTGAATTCCCCCAATAATTAGAATGCTCCTCTGATCCTCCTCCTAGATGGTGAGAGTTTCTAACTTCTTATCATATCCATTCACATGGTCTGCAAAACCACATGAATCTTCACCCATCAGCACTCCTTGCTGACCTGGACTCACTTCTGAGCTCTCGAGACTTTCAAATAGTCTCATCTCCTTCTCTCTGCCCACCTGGCAATTTATTAGATAAATGAATCCCATCTCATTGCCCCTTGGCAATTTGAACTTTCATCACTGCTCCTCTGGCAGTACATGAGACCTTCCTCTGATCTCTTTTTATGGCCCACCTGGAATGAAAATTCATTTCTGCCCACCTGGAAGTTTATGAGACCTTCTGCTAATATTATATCATTGCCCCCCTGGAAATATGAATTTTCGTTGCTTTCCTCCTAATAGTCCATGAGATCCTCCAATGATCTCATTCCATTGCCCACCTAGCAATTTGAAAATTCATCTCTACCATCCTGGCAGTTTACGAGACCTGAAACTGATCTCCCTTCCTCATCACTAAGGGTTTCTCCAACTTCTAGCTCACAAATGAAAACTAGCTATATGTCACTGAGGTTTTCAGCATACCTCATCCACTTCCTCAACTCTTGTTGTTGTTTCCTGGTCAACAACTTTTGAACATGCCATTTGGATTTCCTGTTCAGAGTCCATTCGTACCTCCAGCGTACTTTTGCCTCCTGCTTAATTTACAATGTCAGTTGTTCCATTCTTGCTCTTATCTCAGTGAGTTCCTCATCAATTTATGCTTTAGTTTTCTGATGCCGGTCTCCTCTTCGACCACGCTCATGGCCTTCAGTAGCCATCCTTCTCTGTCTTCATCCCTCCTGGCTATCTACCATTTGCTGCACACCTTGCAACCATATTTCCAAATCATCAGTAGTATGTCTTCCTTCACTTGTTGTCCACAAGTGAACTTTAGCTTCTGATACCATTTGATGTAGTTAGACTGTCTTCTCTATCTCCTTTTCCTGAAATCTATAGACAAAATTAACTCTGATACCTCTTGATGGTATGAGGCTATCTTCTTTACCTTCTTCGCCTGAAATCTACAGGCGAAAATCAGATCTGATACCACTTGATGGTATCAAAGTATTCTCTTTATCTACCCTCTACTACAGAAATTAAAAATCTGAGCTCTGATTCCACTTGATGCAGACCCCCTACCTCTACCTCAGTAGGGTCCACTGACCTCCCGATCAAGGATCGGTATTCAATCTATCGAGCTGAAGCAGCTCTTCGATTCCCTGCTGGAATATTACGAACAAATACACAGATCCTTTTATGAAACTCGCCCTGTGCAAACAAGCACCAAGCGCGAGCCTCACCTCCACACGACCACGGGTTGTGACCGCTTGCCTACACAAAAGGCGTGTCGCGATTTCTCGTGTCAGGACTTTGCGAGTGAGACAACCCTGACTCCCCAACTCCCGAACTCAGAAAAGAGATTAACGTTCCTTACCTCTTCCCTTGGCCTCCATCCATGTGACCATTCACCATGACCCGGGGCCCAACTCTCAAGCACGTAAGGATTTCACATATCGGGAATTCCCGATGCGATTCACCTCCATTCTCCTGACTCCTGAAATGTTGATATTTCGGAGCTCCCAATACGACGGTTCTGATTCCCCCACGATCTAATGGCTCATATCTCTTTGGGGTTTTTCATATCGTGAGGTCGAAAGATTGTTCACATATGTTCTCTTGATCCCCGAAATGCCAAAATTATTCCTGGACAATCAACAATGCATATCTCTCCTTGATTAACGGTTGTGATCTAATCTCAAATTCACGTTTCACGAATTCTCACGATTTCCCCCTTTGACTTTTCCCTCCTGGGAGTTAGCGAAATGTTGATCTCTCGCCACACGTCCCTCCCAATGGATGGTTCTGATGATGTTGGGATTCCGTGACTTGCGTCCTCTAAGTTACGACCTCCTTCACATTCCCGACTCCTGAAATGTCGATATTTTGGAGAGACCCAAATCCGATGGTCCACACTCCTCTGGATCTAACGGTTCAGATCAAATCGCGATTTCACATTTCACGAGTTCTCACGACTCGACCTGTGACTCCTTCCAGTCACGAGTCAGCGAAATGTTGATCTGCTACCACCTGTCCACTGACGATGGATGGTCCAAATGATTTCGGGACTTCATGACTTCGCAAGTCGTCTCTCCTCCTATGCACTCTAAAGGGCTAAACCTCGTCCACTTCCTCCAGATCCAACGGTTGTTGGTCCACACGCTTCTAGGTTCGACGGCTCGGATTTGTTTCTCTTGCGCTCTCATGTGTGTCTGAACGTGAGATTCAATGGTCCAGATCTTCTCCCCTGCAATTGATCTGATGGTTGATGTGCTCCTCCTCCAGAGCTTTGGCTTTATTCTTGACCTAGAAGATTTCAAACGTTTCAAAGGCTTCGACCTTTGATTCCTCTGTGTTATCACATTAATTTGGTCGAGGGGTGTTTTCCTAAGGAATGGACCCCTTTGGCGGAAAAATGGCAAGAAATGGGTTAAAACCCACTTATCCTAAGTTTTGTGTGCGCAGGTGTGTCACGCTAAACGGTGCATAGATCTGGGTGGCTGAGATCCATGCACCCAGATCTATGGCATAGGATCCATATCGGACCCCCCCGATGTTCTTCCTTTAACGAGCGAGGGGGTCCAAGTTGGTGGTTTTAGATTATGGGGCCCCCACTAACATGTCGCCCTCTCCTTAACTCGGACCCCCCCCCGCCGACATTCTTCCTTTAACGAGCGGGGGGGGTCCGATTTGGTGGTTTTAGATTATGGGGCCCACACTAACATGTCGCCCTCTCCTTAACTTGGACCCCCCCCAGCCCCGCCTAAAACCTCTTTCCATTGTCTACCCCCTTCGAGTAGACCGCTTACCACCACCTCTTAACGCTCCTGCCTCCCGCTGACATCTGTCTCCCACTCCATCTCTCACCTCTGCCCATCACATCGATCGCTCTCCCTCCTTGTCTCATTATGGTACACTTGTCCTCCACTCATCATTGGACCATGTCCCCTTATCACTCCCGCCTATAATCATATGTCAGGTGTTCTACCACTCACCTCCTCCTGGGTAGATGGTCCCCATCTCGTCTACTACCACGACCTTTCCTCTACCACCCACATCATCACCTCGTGCCACTTCATCATTGTCATGTCTCAGCGCAGCACCCACATTTTGCACCACCCGTACTTTCCCGGTCACCTTCCATCTGCCATGTCTGTCTACATGGGCACCTCTCATCTCACCTCCACGTCGATGGCACCATAGTCCCTACCAGATCCTCGTCCACGTCTGTTGTCTGGGTCATCTTGTAGTACTTCAACGAAGCAGCAGATAGCCAAGGGAAGGCCACCACGTCCTACAAATGTAGATCTGACTCGAGCCTCCCCGATACCGAGGAAGCAGTTATTAAAGTAGTTGGTGGTGGTTGGACATTGTTTTCACCATTAATGGAAAGTCTGGAAAGGGAATGTCAGTTGGTCAACTCACTTGTAGGCTAGTTCTGGAATGCAATTGTGTCTGACTGAACTTCACGACTAGCCAGAGATTGCATGCACAGTCTGACAGGAGGCATGCAGACGTAACACCTTTAATGTAATAGTTAGAACTTGCTGATGTGAGTCAGTTTTGAGTATTTAGGAGTCATTCTCAATTTCAGTTAGTGTTGATGGTAGAGCTATGCTCCCGATTGTAATGTTTTAACGAGGCCTCTAGTTCTCTAGTTATGACTGTTATTTTAGACTTCTTGTTTAATGGAATCCAGCTTCTCCTTTCATTTCTTTGCTTCTGACTCTAAAATCTCAGGCATGGATGATCTAGTAGGGTGTTGTGACTGTAATATAGTGTAGGTTTGACTATATTTGTTGTTGCAACATTTTCAGTCTCTCGAAGTTTTCAGATCCAAGAGGATCTTGTATCTGAGACTTTTCCTCATCAAGCTGTTGGAAGACCGGATGTCCAGAGCAGACCTTCATACCTTTCTCATGTCTCTTCTACCTACTCACCACTATACAAACTTACTAGCTTAAGTTACATCAAGACCTCACTTATCTATGCATCTCCAATCTAGTTTTCTGAGTTAAAGCGATATAATCCTGAGACCGCATCCATTAGGCCACCCTTAAAAATTATTCACCGTGACATTAAAATCTGATGGGTATCAGGCTTACCCCTGCTGCAATCCAAGGGTGACTTCTGGTGCTAACATTTCTTGCACTGTTGTCGAGGATGAATTGAATATTTTCCTTGGGATTGAACGACAAAGCTTATCGGTTCTGAAGGTGCATCAGAACCCAGTACATTAAGATTGCAACTATTCACCTGGCGACTCCACTGTGGTGACTCAATTGATGCAGATCTATTGGTGACTCCACTATTTCAACTGTGGCTTCTAGAGGTAGACACATGAGGTCTACTCCATAGCTTCCTTTGGCAACACCTGAAGCTGACCTAGAGAAAATTATAAGAAAGGGAAAGGCCCTTCATGAAGGTACTTCTACTGTTGAACCAGGTATTTCTAATGATTTTCATTATCCTATAGGAACTCCAATTTCTAATTTTCACCCTTCTGTTATACCTTCTGTTGGAGTTTCCCGAACTTTGAATTTTGGGAGTCTTCTTGTTGAGTTTTCCCCTCTTGGTCTGGGATTGGAGGGAGAAACCATTGTCACTCCTTTCTCCCCTGATGTCGTACCATGGTTTAGACCCAGCGCCTTAGAAGATTTTCCTATGTCGGGATCCACCACTCCTCCTCCTATTGTTGTCACCACTATCACAGAAGGGGAGATCCCTGTTCCCTCAAGCCCTTTAGATTTTTCTCCAAATCCTTTGTTGTATCCCTTTCCTCTAGGAAGATCAGTTCTAGCCTCCCCTGTTCTAACACCTTCACCTCATAGTTCCCCTCCACCTCACATCCCTATGGCAAGTGCTAATCCTCCTAGGAATAGAATGGATGTCATAGTGGCTGCAAGATATGCCCCCCTGGTCTTACCTCAGCCCATGAATGCTCTCCCTGTTGGAGATTACCTAAAATATATGCCCAAGTTCACTAGAGAAGAAGACATAACTATTGAAGAGCACTTTGCTACCTTCTACATTATGTAGATAATCTGAATATTGAAAATGAAGATGTCAGGATGAGAGTCTTTGTCCAGAGCCTTGATGGTGAGGCTAGAAAGTGGTTCAGAGGCTTGACTCCTAGATCCATTGYTGGGATTGATTCTCTAGATGATGCCTTCTTGAGGCAGTTGGGGGATAAAAAAGACTTTATGTATTATATCACAGAGTTTGGGTCCCTAAATAGGAAAGAGGGATAATTTGTATCARATTTATCCAAAAGATTCAACAAGATGTACAATAAAATCTCCTCCGAGATAAAGCCTACCGAAGCCTCTGCCAAAATCACCTATGCTAGTGATTTTGACCCTRACTTTTGCCTCCTGCTCAGGGAAAGAAGAGCTACTTCCTTGGCCCATATGCAAGACACAGCCCTCGAAGTAGAATCCAATGTGTTGGCAGTTGACAGGCTCAGGAGCAAAGATGACAGAGACAGAGGAAGAGGAATATTTGAGGCCTCGACCTCTGGTTCTTTCGCATCTTACCCTCAAGTAGATGAATTGACAAAGATGGTGAAGTCCCTATCTACAGAAATGGAGAAGATGAAATTCGAAGGGAAGCACAGCTATAAGAATGTCCCAAATATAGATAGCAGAGGCAACTTCAGGAGGCCAAATAACAATGCTCCTCAGATTATGCCAAGGAAACAAAGGGACAGAGATAGAAATCATCATAAAATCCAGACTCCTCTTCAAAACAACTTTGTTATTTATGAGGAAAGGGAAGAAGAGGAGCTCGACCCTAAAATTCATTGTATTGGAGACACCTCCCCATTTCCCCATTTAGATCAATCTTCATACGAGGAATCCCTCATGAATAGTCAAATAAATGAGTTGAGTAAGGAGGAGAAGGCCAATAGTAGTCCCAACAAATACAACCTCTGGTATAAGAAAAAAGAAGGGAAGCCTAACATCCCCGATCAACCTTCTATAGCGGAGAAGCCTGCTAAGGACACAACAAACAACAATAATGAAAAGAAAGCTCAAAATCCCCTACCAATAGCAAAATACCCTATCTCAAAGGTGAGAGAGATTCTGAAGCCCCCTCCCTCCTTTAATTTTGAGCATGAAATCCAAAAGATCAGAATCATTGTTCCTCTTTCAGAACTAGTCAAACACGAAGACTTCAAAAGGTCCCTCTATAAGTTGTTGCAGCTCGAGCCATTTTGCCATCCTATAGACTCAGTAAATCTCCAAGATGAAAATCCAGTTGTCATCCTAGGTCCCATGATAGAAGATAGAGATGATTCGTCCCCTCCCTTATATACATCATTGAACATACATGATAAGGTGTTGCATAATTGTTTGATGGAATCAGGGGCATCTCATAATCTCATGCCCAAAACTGTCATGGAAGAACTGGGACTAGAGATCACAAAGGCTTATCATGATTTGTATTCTTTTGATTCAGGGAGGGTGTAATATCTTGGGGTCATCAAAGATCTAGTTGTGACCTTGTTTCAGCTACCCATGAAAAGTGTGGTCATGGATATTGTGGTGGCTGACGTTCCTCCCAAGTTTGGCATGCTTTTGTCAAGATCTTAGATTAAAAGTCTTTGGGGAACCTTGCAGATGGACCTCACATGTGCCACCATTCCTGTGTTCAGAGGGAAGCATAGAAGACTGTACAGAGAGGCTCAGATGGCCTATATTATTAGTGATGAATCTGACCCCACCAACCATCCTATCTTTTCACTTGACACCGAGTTGGGGGCCAGTTTGTTGCAATTAATTGATGCTCCCGAGCCTGCTTTAAAGCTCAAAAAGCAGTCTGTGGGTTTTCATGAAACTTATTTCTCCACCACCTCTGTTTGGAAAATGTTTTTTGATGGAGCCTCCTCTCAGGATGTCGCTGGTGCTAGAGTATTTTTGGTTTCACCAGCCCAGGAAGCCATATCTCTGTCATACAAACTGGAATTTGAATCTACCCACAATGTGGCAGAGTATGAAGCTCTTGTTTTAGGCTTAATGGTTGCAAATGACATGGGGATCAAGGAAATATCTGTGTTTGGAGATGCAGAATTGATTGTTAAACAAATTAGAATTTTGTATCAAGCTAAGCATCCCAGGCTCAGAACCTATAGAAATGAAGTATGGGACCTCATTGATAGTTTTTTCTCGACTTTCAACATTTCATATAATCCAAGGGAAAAGAATGTCATGGCCGATTCTGTGGCTGTTTCAGCAAGCGATTTCAAAGTCCCTCTGCCACCTAAACTCAGGTATGATGTAGAAGTGAAATATAGACCCTCTATACCCGACAATGTCAAGCATTGGAAAGTGTTTGAGGATGATCTTGAAATCAAAAGATTCTTGGAAACTATCAAGGAGTTTTTTGTATCTCACATTGATCAAGATCATGACTCTGAAATAGAGCCCCATCCTGATGTTTTCTTGAAAAATATTGTTGATCGTCACATTGTCCAGCTACCCAGTAATTACATCCCAAAGGGACTAGTTCCTTTGGAAAGGCTTTTTGACAGAAATGATGTGGCAGTGAAGGGTAAAATCTCAAATGATGATGTTAATGTGGCTGAGTCCAATATTGGCATAGAGTGGGACCCAAAATTTGTCAAATTGTCAAGTAGCTTGTCAAGAGAGAAAAGTGCCAAGTATACTGAGCTATTAAAAGAATTTGCTGATGTGTTTGCCTAGACCTACAAAGACCTCAGGACATATGAAACCAGTGTTATTGAGCACAAGATCCCCCTGAAGGAGGAAGCCAAACCATTTAGGCAGAAGTTGAAACAGATAAATCCTATGTTGTTTCCTATTATGGAAAGGGAGGTGAAGAAGCTTTTGGACGCTCATATTATTGTGCCTTTGAGATATTCTGAGTGGATAGAAAATATGGTCCCGGTGAGAAAGAAGAGTGGAGAAATCAGACTCTGTGTCAACTTCAGAAATCTGAATAGGAGCTCTAGGAAGGATAATTACCCGCCGCCAAAGATGGAACACATATTGCAGAGGGTAACTGGTGCATCTAGGATTTCCATGATTGATGGATTTTTTGGCTACAATCAGATCTCTGTCTTGCCTGAGGACAGAGAAAAGGAAACCTTCACCACTCCTTGGGGCACATTCATGTATGCTAAAATTCCCTTTGGATTGATGAACACAAGAGCAACCTTTTAGCGATCCATGGACATCGTCGTCATTGGGGAGAAGGATCAGTTTGTAATCATCTATTTGGATGATATAATAGTATTTTCCAGATCTGATAAAGAACACTGTTGTCATCTGAGGAAAGTCTTCTTGAAGTGCAGAAGGTTTGGTCTCTCCTTAAATCCTAAGAAATCATTGTTCACCATGAAGGAGGGGAAATTATTGGGGCACATAGTATCAGTTGATGGGGTCAGAATTGATTCAAGCAGGTTTGAAGCTATTCAAACCTTGTCACTTCCCAGATCCAGAAAGGAAGTTTAGTCTTTCCTGGGAAAAAGTAATTTCTTAAGGAGGTTTGTTTCCAATTTTTTTGAGCTAGTGAAGCATATCAAAGTCATGCTCAAAAAGGGAAATGAAGTAAAATGGACCGCTGAGTCCCGAGAATCCTTCAGCCATATCAAGAAGGCGTTCACTGAGGCACCTATGCTTGTCAATCCTGATTATTCCAAGGATTTTCTTATTTTTTCTTTTGCTTCTTTTGATACGATGGCAGGGGTTTTGTTGCAGAAGAATGTTGAAGGGCTAGAGTATCCAATTTCATTTTTTAGCAGGGCATTGAGAGATGCAGAGGCAAAATATGATATCATGGAGAAACAAGCCTATGCCCTTATGAAAGCTCTCAAAGCTTTCAGAGTCTATGTTTTGCATTCAAAGATCGTTTCATATGTTCCTTCAGCATCTGTGAAGGACATTCTCATTCAACCTGACATGGATGGGAGAAGGAGTAAGTGGATTGTCAAGATCCTTGAATTTGATTTGGAAATAAAACCTACCAAACTAGTTAAAGGTCAAGGTTTAGCCAAGTTGTTGGCTGAATCTAATTGTAAATCTTTGGGGGTTAATTTTATCAACACTTACTCAAAAGATCAACAGGCTAAGCTTCCTGATAGCAGTCCTCAAGATAGCCCTCCACTAGCAAAGTGTCCCTGGTACAAAGGCATCATATATTTTCTGCAAGAATTGAGACCACCTAACGGAATGGGGAAGAGCAAGGNCACTTACTCAAAAGATCAACAGGCTAAGCTTCCTGATAGCAGTCCTCAAGATAGCCCTCCACTAGCAAAGTGTCCCTGGTACAAAGGCATCATATATTTTCTGCAAGAATTGAGACCACCTAACGGAATGGGGAAGAGCAAGGTAAGAGCTTTAAAGCTCAAAGAAAATAAATATTGCTTTATTGACCAGGTCTTGTATTGGAAAGACCCTCTAGGTGTGCTTCTAAGATTTTTAGACCCACTGGAAGCCCAAAAGACTATGTTTGACTTTCATGATAGCCTGTGTGGGGGGCATCATTTCTGGAGAACCATAGCCCACAAAATTATCAGGGTCGGGTACTTCTGGGCTACTCTATTCATTGATGTATGTGCGAAAATCAGGGCTTGCATCAAATGTCAAAAATTCTCAGGAAAGCAACAACTCAAGTCCCGACCATTGAAGCCTGTGGTAGCTTCAGGACCCTTTCAGCAGTGGGGCCTGGACTTTATTGGAGAAATTCATCCTGCTTCAAGTGGTCAACATAGGTGGATCTTGACTGTAACATATTATTTCACCAAGTGGATAGAAGTTATCCCCATAAGGAGTGCCTCTCATAAAGTGATCATTGGTTTCTTGAAGGATATTATTGTAAGGTTTGGTTGTCCAAACAGAATCATCACTGATAATGCAGCGTCCTTCAAGTCTGAGCCATTGACCAAATTCTATGAGCAGTTCGGGATTTCATTAATCCACTCTACCCCCTATTATCCCCAAGGAAATGGACTAGCAGCGTCTCCTAACAAAAGCCTTATTAAGATTATCAAAATACTACTAGAGGACAATAAGAAAGCATGGAATTCAAAGCTCAAATTTTCTTTGTGGGATGATCAAGTGACAACCAAGAGGTCTCTGGGCATATCTCCTTTCCAACTTATATATGGGACTGAAGCAGTTTTTCCTTCTCAGTTGGCTCTACCTGTAGCGAAATTCTTTCAAGATTATCAAGGAGAGCATGACGATATGATCAAAAGAATTCATCAACTGGTAGAAGCCCAACAGACTAGAGAGCAAGTGATGGACAAAGCTCATGACCATCAGCAGAGGATCAAGCAATCCTTTGACAGAAAGGCTAGAAAATAAGATTTTCAGCTGGGAGATCTAGTACTTAAATGGGATGCACCCAGACAAGATAAGGGAAAGCACGATAAATTTGAAGCCCTCTGTATTGGTCCCTTCAAAGTTTCTGAGATAGTTTTGAATAATACCTATAGGTTGCAGAATTTGGAGGGCGGTGAAGTTTTTGGTAGCCCTGTAAATGGGCATTTTCTGAAGAATTTATTTATTTGAGCCATAAGTGGCCCCCATGTATTTGTAAATATTATTTTTCCTTTTTTTTGTTTTATAAGTAACTCCATAACCCAACAGCAAGGCACTAAAACTACAGAAGAGTTCTTGGCATCTCATAGGGAGCAAGCCATCTCCCATGGAGCCTAATGTTATCACATTAATTTGTTCGGGGGGTGTTTTCCTAAGGAATGGACCCCTTTGGCAGAAAAATGGCAAGAAATGGGTTAAAAACCCACTTATCCTAAAATTTGTTTGCGCAGGTGTGTCACGCTAAGAAGGGCATAGATCTGGGCAGTTAAGATCCGCACGCCTAGATCTACGGCACAGGATCCATATCGGACCCCCCCCCCC
>SNQJ01S0020052.1:38903-80858 GCA_010110895.2 Picea sitchensis
CAACACCTTTAATGTAATAGTTAGAACTTGCTTCTCTGAGTCAGTTTTGAGTATTTAGGAGTCGTTCTCAATTTCAGTTAGTGTCAATGGTAGATCTATGCTCCTAATTGTAATGTTTTAACGAGGCCTCTGGTTCTCTAGTTATGACTGTTATTTGAGACTTGTTGTTTAATGGAAGCCAGCTTCTCCTTTCATTTCTTTGCTTCTAACTCTGAAAGCTCAGGCATGGATGGTCCAGTCAGGTGTTGTGACTGTAATATAGTGTAGGTTTGACTATATCTATTGTTGCAACATTTTCAATCTCTCGAAGTTTTTAGATCCAAGAGGATCTTGTATCTGAGACTTTTCCTCCTCGGGCTGCTGGCAGACCGGATGTCCAAAGCATACCTTCATACCTTTCTCATGTCTCTTCTGCCTACTCACCACTATACAAACTTACTGGCTTAAGTTAGATCAAGACCTCACTTATCGATGCATCTCCAATCCAGTTTTCTGAGTTAAAGCGATATAATCATGAGACCACATCCATTAGACCACCCTTCAAAATTATTCATCGTGACATTAATCTTTGATGGGTATCAGGCTTACCCCTTCCACAATCCAGGGGTGACTTCTAGTGCTAACACTCTACGAGCCCTATGAATTTGGGTCTCGCCTGCGTTATGGGAATGCTATCTCTCCTAAGCTTTCGAACTTGAAACAGTTCGCTCCTCTGCACACTCCTTGTTCTCTGACTAGTCTTCAGATGGATACCTTTCAACACTTAGTCCAAGTGTTGGCCTGGTGCACTCCTTGTACAGGTCTTCGTTCAGAGTGTTCAACAAATCTGCTTTCATCCTTGAGCTTCAACTGCTCAGACCTTAGAGGTCTCTGTCCCTTTCATTCCTCGAAGGGATATACGTGCCCTCTTGGCAACTTACGCTCAAGCACTCCTTGTTGAGCCGACAGAGTATTGAACAACTCTGTGAGTGTCTTCTCCTGGACACCTCTCTCCTCTATGAACTCGAAACTGAGTTCCTTGGTGCACTCTTTGCACTCACTCAATGCCCACCTGGTAGAGCTCTACAGAACCTTCAACAGTCCTGTCTCTTTGTGCCTTCCTCTACACAGTCTTCCCTCTGAGGTATTAAGTAACCTTGAGGTTCCTCCTAAGTTTATGATCACTTTGGTGTGCCCTCCTAGCGCGTTCTTTCTGAACTCAACAGAGAGATTCAGATGCACACTCCTTGTGTTGGCTATAGAACTTCCAACATTCTGTTGTGCACTCCTTGCATATCCTAAAGAACCCAGAATGATACTTCAAACTCAAACAAATATAGAGAAATGTATCTTCCTACTATAAATGAAACTTATCATACATCTACAACATGCATTCATGAAATACAAAATACATGAACAACAATATGTAGGAAAAACTGCTTTTCTATTATCTCTATGTGTCTATACAGATGATTACAAAAACTGGACTGTAACAAAGTCCCAGTTCTCTCAAGATCTCTCTCAGAACTTCTAAGACCTCCTAAAGCCTCCTAAGACTCTCCTTCTTGAGATCTCTCTCCAATCTCCTAAATCTCTTCATTACAAAAGAGGGCTCCCCCCGATCTTATCCTCTCTACTACCTTAGTGCCATCACTATCTCAGTTACAGCACCATACCTCTACGGATACATTCCCTAATTGAATGTCCAGACCTGACTATGATCTGGACCTTCTACAGGGAACCATTTAAGCAAATCCAAACCACTACCTGTACAAAGGCATGGCCTGGCATTTATAGCCTTACACCACAAAAATCCATATAGGATTATTTCAAAATTAAAAATGGGAGGGTCGACGCCTCTCCCTTTATCCATTGTGCGCCTGCACTTTGGCGTGCTGGCGCATGTGCTGAGGTGGAGCGATGCTCCTGCATCAAATTCTTACTATCCTTTAGGTAGAAATGATTCCTTTCTTCCGTGTACTCTATCATTGTATTATGTCTTTTCATATATATTATGATTTAATTCAGAAGTAAAATGAGGATATTTTTTTCATTCAAGAGTTCAGACATGTCTTTCCAAATAGGATACCTAATTGGTTGGTTGAGCTCAATAACATTGGCGTAATCATAATCCTCTCCCTGTGTAATGAAAAAGTAAAGTATACACATCCCCATTAGGTTGTATGGAGAGTTCATATATGTCATGTGGTTATATTGACTTCCCTGTCATTATAAAAACTTAAAAACCCTCATCCTCCCAATTGAAATCACCCACTCAAAAGGAACCCCAAATAGTGAAAAATCAGGGTTTGCATGAGAGCCCCTTGGACTAGTGAACACCTTTTCCCTTAAATATCGGATCAAGATATGGGATTTTACAAATGCATAGAACCAACCTACAACAAAGTAAACCATGCAAAACTAGAGATAAAACCCTACATACTTAAATATAGATAAAAAGGGGGGTTAATACCAATGATACATACATAAGTATGCAACATTGGGGCTCTGTTTCTTAATCTATTTTTCCATACAAATGATTTAGAGGATATCAATAAGGGGCGAAGGTACAACCTCATTTTCAACCTCATTGATTGTGCATTGATTTATTTCCCAACAAGACATATCCTAATATGTATAACACCTTCACAACACCTATAAAATCTCCCTACACTATGCAACCCCCTCCCAATACCTATAAACCTATTTCAATTAAAAAATATCTTGCACCCCTTAACATAAAATGATATATTGACTTGATTTTTCACAATTTTAAAAACCCCCTTTATAAATGAACATGATAGTATATTGTCCAACAAGTGAAGCCCTTATGGTAGAAGTATTTCTACATTAATACCACTATTTTATCCATGGTGAAGTACCCCACCACCTGAATGTAATGTGCCTCCAAACCATCTTACCACACTCCCTTGAAGGAACAAAGAGATCACCAATATGACATAGAAGTCCATCCTGTAAGGGATGAAAGTCTAAAACTTGTTTTCCCATGCCTAGTGTTTGATATGTAACAAGGAAGTCAATATCGATACCATACAATTGGGGCCACTTAGAAGTCTCATGCTCATAAGAATTGAGCATTGTGGTTAGAGCCACAACCAAAAGTATATTAAGGTAGTGGTTTGTGCTTCCTTTCTTGTACTTTATGTTTGAGTGGAATGTTTGAAGGTACATGGCCTAGGATTGATGGCATGTTAGATCAATTTTAGCATGACAAGTACTTCACCAATTGAATATAAAATTAGGATATCACCAAGTATGAGTAAAAGAAGAAGACACTTGTAAAGATGCCTTCGAGATGGGGTAAGGCATATATGGATGGTTGGCATTTTCTTTTGGTTTATGTATGCGCCAACTACATTTATACATTTGATGACTAGTGTATTGCATACCTTTTTAGATTTATTTGTAATAGTTTTCTTAGATGATATATTGATTTTTAGCTCTATCTAGAAAGAGCATTTCTAACATCTCATGTAGGAGTTAGAGACCCTAAAAAAGCATCAGTTTCCTTAAGAAACGTGTATTTTTCTAACAATGCTTGGTTTATTTTGGGTATGTGATTGGTGGAAGGGAACTCAAGATTGATCTTGAAAATATGGAGGCCAACATCAAGTGTCCAATTCCTGCTAATGTCAATAAATTTAAGAGATTTATGGGGGAAACACAATACCTTCATAAGTTTATGACACTATGTTTTTCCATGGATACACCACTTTATGCCATAACAATGAATTGCAAAGGTTTCCAATGGGGAAATAATCAACAGAATGATTTTGGAGAGATGAAACAAATTATTGGTCAAGCATTAATTCTCGCATTGTCCAATTTTCATAAGACCTTTGAAGTGGAGAAAAATATAAGTGGAAATGATATGGGAGCACTCTTGGTGAAAGGAGGTAGGCCAGTATGCTATCATTATGAAATTTTCCATGGAGGAGCCCTGAGCTACCCTATAAATGACAAGAAACTCTATGGCCTGGTTCAAGCTCTTAATAAATGGAAGCTCATTATTTGATGGGTAAGGAAACCATCATCCACATCAATCACCAACCATTTTTTTTATAGCTATTTCATCTTATCATCTGATATAACAAGGGAAGTACCAATAAGTTGGAAAACATGATTTCGACGTCGCCCACACCCAAAATCACAACATTCAGTACCTTATATACATGGATCATTTCACCCATGATGCATACAAAGAGGAATACACAAATGATGAGGACTTCAAGGAGGTATTTCAATACCTACAAATCCAATTTTGTGTATACGAATGTGATAGCAAGGACACTACCATCTCAAAGATGGGTTTCTCTACAAGTTGGATAAGCTCTATGTTCCTAAAGGAGAAAGATTGATACTTATCAGAGAGACTCACACCTCCAAACTTGTAGGGAATTTTGGTGTTGGGAAAATAGTTTCCAACTTATAGAAGTATGTGTATTGGCTCAAAATGCAAGAAGATGTAGCTCTCTTTATTGGAGGATACATGCTTTGTTGCAGTGGAAAATGTAGTAATAGGAAGAAGGGTTTATATCATTCCTTACCTATACCTACTAGACCATGGGAGAAAATCTCCATGGATTTTGTGGATGGTTTTCCAAGAAATAGGAGGGGAGGGGACATGACCATCTATTTGTAGGAGGACAAGTTTAGTAAGATGCACATTATTATGCCTTGTAAAAAGACCATCAAGGGACAATATGCAATAATCATGATCTTTGAAAATGTTTGGGTGCACTTTGGGATACCAACAAGAATCATCTCAAATAGAGATACCATATTTCTTATTGCCTTTTGTAATACACTTTGGGAGAAGATGGATACCAAGTTGAAGATATTTACAACTTTCTATCCATAGACAAGTGGGTAGACAAAAGTAGTCAATAGGACATTGATTTAGCTTTTGAGGGGTTACAAGTAGAAGCATTCAAGGACCTAAGATGAAAATTTGATTTATTTTTTGCACTTGTACAGTAGAGCGGTCCACACTTCCACTAGTAAGTCCCCTTTTAAAACTTGTTTTGGATATCTTCTACCTTCACCCTTAGATGTTATTTGTGGACAACAAGGAGGAGTGAGGGAAGACACCATAGGAGAAGGATTGAAGGATGAAAAACTAATTGATAATATCAAGGAGATCAATTTGCAAGTAGGAGACATTGAAGAAGTCATAGGAAAAGTACAAGGCCTTATATGACCAACAAATAAGTGAGTTCAGACATTCAAGGTGGGAGACAAAGTCTAGCTGCATCCAAATAAAGAAAGGCTACATGGTCATGGTAAGAAGATCAAGGCTTTACAGTGTGGTCCTTTTGAAGCATTACAAAAAGTAGGTGATAATGCCTACAGACTCAATCTACTTCCATATATGCTCATTTACTCAATAGTGAATGTGGAAAATCTGAAAATCTATGAGCCTTCCATGTTAGAACATGAAATTAATAGGGAATCCTTACCTACAAAAGATGACCTAGTACCAAAAGATTAGTACAAGTTAACAAAGGATACAATTTCGCATAAGAATTCCATAACAACTTAGTAAATGAGGGTAGGGTGAATTGTTGTATGTTGTAGTTTGATTTGAAAGGACAACTTCTAGGCAAGGAGAAATGGTAACCAAGGGAGAAGGTAGAGGGAAAATTCCCTAACCTCTTTTAGTAAAATATTTTCGGGACCAAAAGAATCCCAAAATTGGGAGGTATGATCTAAAATGGATCATTATATAATTTTTCATCTATTTTAGTATTTTTTGGGTGGAAAAATTCAAGCTAAAGGCTTGTAGGGCCCATTTTAGGGGTAGGTCATTTTTCTTGATTCAGGGTCCTAAAACTTATGAATCTCTTTTGATGCCTTAGATGGTCATTTTTTGGGTAAAAAATTGTGAAAAAAATCCACAACCTCGATGCACTATTCTACACATTGATAGCTTTCCAATGGCACAAAATATCACCTCAATTGGAGCCCATATGAGGAAGTTATGCCTCTCAAGTTGACATATGTTATTGACCACCTTAGTAACGAGTGGATGCCACATCAACGCCCATTGCTCACATGTGGAGCTAGTCATGTGTGAACTTTCAAAAATATTCTAGAGGGTTTAAAACCCTAACCTAATTGAGGGTTGAGGCATGTAAAACCCTAACCCTAATCCTAGACAACTATCAAGACATGTTAAGTACTTGATTTTCTTGATTTTCAGAAAAGGATGGGGTTCTATTTTTTTGTATTGATTTACTATTCCATAGTTGAGCAAAGCAAGGGAGTGGAATATTGAAGCATAATAGAGGAAGTATAAGGCCATATAGCAACTAGATAAGCCACAATGTCCATGACAAATCCATATTGAGTTCATCTTTCTTTGTATTTTCATTCCATAACTAAGAAGAAAAGAGAAAGGCATAGTCCTCACCTTATGGTTGGGTTTTCCCATATTTTGTTTCACGGGGTATATCTTGTGTTCATTGTGTGAATGGTGTATTATTTGTTTTAGCTCCTTTTATTCCACTCATCTTATTTCATTGTTTTGTGTGGTAAGATAATTCTATTAAATCTTTATGTGAAGTAAAACACTGCATAACAAAGAGTTCAAAAAAACCTGTAAGATATGTTGTGATGAATTGTTATAGTGGAATATCCATGGTTGTTTATAGATTAGTATATTTAAGAGGAATAAAACAAGATTCTTAAGTTAATTTATTCCCTGCAACCATGATGAAATCACATTGCCTCTCTATCCTTCGCAATTAGGTAATAAAACCTATAATCATTACATTCCATTTGCATTCTGAATGTGGAAAAGGTTGCAACAAACTTGATCCTTGGCAATTAAGTAATAAAACCTATAATCATTACATTCCATTTGCATTCTGAATGTGGAAAAGGTTGCAACAAACTTGATCCTTGGCAATTAAGTAATAAAACCTATAATCATTACATTCCATTTGCATTCTGAATGTGGAAAAGGTTGCAACAAACTTGATCCTTGGCAATTAAGTAATAAAACCTATAATCATTACATTCCATTTGCATTCTGAATGTGGAAAAGGTTGCAACAAACTTGTTCGATGTTGATGTTTATCCTTAACATGCTAACATCCCATACATTTGACAATGAATTCGGTAAAATTGTTCTTCATGAAGCCAAAACCATTTCCTTCTTGTTGTACCAAACATTATTGTAAATTTTGAAGTATACATCATAGTTTTATAAATAATAAGCCTATCATTATTTAGTTGATAGCCTTCATACATATTCTCTATTATTTGTATCTATAATCCGTTTTTCATTTGGATATATTGTTCATATTCAACAAGGAAATGAATAACTCTCTTCTTCACAAAGTT
The DNA here is from genome assembly GCA_010110895.2 of Picea sitchensis. Lineage (NCBI taxonomy): Eukaryota > Viridiplantae > Streptophyta > Pinopsida > Pinales > Pinaceae > Picea > Picea sitchensis. The sequence goes on from SNQJ01S0020052.1 coordinate 46,251, forward strand.
CTAGCCATGTAACCATTTGGTTTGTTTGACATTTAAGTTTGGATAATCAACCACTTTTTACTTAATGTGGTTGTTGCTAGTTGACGATCGCATGCCCACCTTTTTTTTTTTTTTTTTCCAGTATGGAAAGCTTGGGTTTAAATCTTTGTTTTCATTATCGAAAGTTACAAATAATGAGTAACATAGTTTTTCTCCTACTCCTTTAGTTTCCTTGAATCATAACATACTATATATAATGTTGCATAACAACTCCACCAATTATATCCTTGTCTAAATGGACAATTTTTAAAAGTTGTCCTTAGTAATTCTTTCTTAGTAAGACTATTCAAAATTCTTTCTTTATTTTACAAAGAAGTAATTAGATATACAATTTGAAAAATAGTTCAATCAGAACCATGAAAGATGTCACATTCATTACAATATCCTTGAAGTGAGCTCATTCATCATGGCCTCAATCTCTCATTTTGTGAATGTTTTATTTTTGCAACTTCTTGTAGGACCTTGTAAGTAAACTCTAGATAGAGAGGAAAATAAGTAATTAGATATACAATTTGGAAAATAGTTCAATCAGTGCCATGAAAGATGTCACATTCATTACAATCTTTGAAGTGAGGAAAATGGGCCTCAATCTCTCATTTTGTGAATGTTTTATTTCTTATAAGACCTTGTAAGTAAACTCTAGATAGAGAGGAAAATGGTCATTACTTAATGGTAAATGTTTTTTAGTTAAGTGGAATTGTTTAAATACTTTTTTCAACTTATTATAAAAAGTTTAATTTTAAAAAAATATATAAAATTTTATCTTTTATTAATATTAAAAAGTTGATAAAAAAAATGTTAAATAAAATAAAGTTTAAGAAATATAATTTTTTAAGTTAATATTTCTTAAAAAAACTAAAAATGAAAATAAAAATAATTATAAAAAATAATTTCCAGCAATCCGAAATAATAGGGTTGTGAAGATTAACTTTTGAATATAATTACATAAATTAAATTAAATAAAAATGTGTCCCTCTTTTAAAGTAAAGAATTGTCATCCAAAAATAATATAACTAAATTAAATTGAAGTATATAATTATTGTCCCGTAAAGAATGGCCATCCAAAAATAATATAACTCCGTATAAATACGCCGCAACTTTGCACATACGAAACGTTTTTTATAATAAATATACAATAAATTTTACTGACTACACATGGGAGTGGAGCTTCAAATACACCAAAAGAGGCGTTTAGTTAAATTAACACAACTAGTTCCGAGGAAACTCCAAATCCGAACTAATCTGTCTACCAAACATGGCAATGCGGATCGATCGGATGATATCGAAATCTTTGATCCTCTCTGCTAACATATGCACATTATTAATCAAAACCACACAACACGCACATACTGTTATTATCATCAATGCTCACAGGCAAAGCGAAGGAGAAGAGAAATACAGATTCAAAGGCAAAGCGAAGGAGAAGTGAAACACGGATTCACGGATGGACAGGAGTTTACAGTAACTTTAATGGTGCTACTTCTTCTCTTCTTCTTCCCCTTCCTTATTCTTCTTGTTATGGTGGCCCGGAAGCTTCTCTTTGATTTTATCTAGCAGACCCGCCTTCTTCTCCTCTTCACCCGCACACTGATCCGAGGAATGCTGTCCGCCGCCGGGGAACTTTTCCTTGTTCTTGTCCTTTGCACCTTTCTTCTTCCTCCCCCCTTCTTTCTTCTTCCTGCCTTCCTCTTCTTCATCGCTCGACTGCATTTATATATATTCATCTCTCAGTGCACAGGAAGGAAGGGAGGTGATCATATATAAAGCAATGGAGGAATGATTAATGAATGAAAAATAGTAAGAGAGTGGGAGACTTACAGAGCTGGAGCTGGAGCTGTGTGTGCGGTGAAGCTTTCCCAACAAACCCGTGTGTTTTTGTTGCTCAGCTTCCTCGGGGGTAATTTGCCCCTCGTGACCGTGCTCTACTCCATGCTGAGGAGTTGGATAATAAGAAGAAGCCTCATTTTGGGTGTGGGTGGCAGGGGGCTGCAGGATCTGATCAATGGTGCCTCTTCTGCTTTCTTTTGCCGAACAAACCAAACGGACCAGCGATCCTGGTGCTCTGGCGCTTGTTCGGCCATATTGATATTCCCTCTTCTTTCTTTTTGCCGAACAAACCAAACAGACCGCGATCCTGGTGCTCTGGCGCTTGTTCGGCCATATTGATACTAACTTGAAAAGCAGATAAATATATCAATCAACAAATTCAGATATCTATATCAACTAACTGCGTAGAACTGATCAGATAACACCAACAGATGGATGGATTTAGAGGGCAGTCGATGGAAATAAGGGAGGAGAGCGTGGGTATTTATAACTGTCGTGTGGAAGTCTCTTGCTTGCCATTGGATTGAATAGGGTATACTACGCGCTGTACCTGGAGATACACCCTGCCCGCAACGGGCAGGCGAAACGGACGGTGGAAGCTTCGTAGTCGGTGCTAAAATATGAATAGTTAGGAAGGCAGTTGGATCATTTTAGTTCCGTAACGGATGTTATGGCATTTTCGCTTTCTGACAATGGATTGGGACGGGTTCCCAACTATCTGTGTTGTTTTTATTTAATTCCCCGTACAGCGTTTAACTTTTTTTTTAATATCATATATTAAAAGTGTTTTACAATGATAAGACTTTACACGGGCATGTGACTTACGTACATCAACAGTAAATATACGCGTCGCCCACGGATTCGATTGGCGGTCGAGATGAAATTTGCATTAAAGGCTATAATGGAATATGATAACATGGATAAGCTCGACAGGATTGGTCATGCTTCTCATCCGTGCAAACAACATGATGTATATAGAGGGACATGTTCGCACATGAGGACCACCGACTATTTTTGCGATCTTTAATTTAATATAAAACCACAAAAAAAAAATGATTTCAAGATATTTTTTAATGAAAATTTTGTAAAAGAGGAAATATAAGGTTGTAGTCTAAACATTCTATATTTTTAGGGGATATTTATTTAAAATCTGAAATAGTTAGATAAAGTTAGGTTGGTATTTTAATAGAACAAATTTAATCATAATCTTGTCTAAATGTTTGGAGATAAATTATGTATAAAATTTTGAAATGTTGTGGATACATTATCCATCATTAAGGATAAATAAAACTGAAATAATAATAGAAAAGGGTGTTTAGGTAGATATTTATAGGGTTAAAAATTAAGGTTAATAGTCCTAAAAGTAAGAGTTACAACCTCATGTGATTTTTTTTGAAATGTTTTATTTTTTAAGTGGATACACCATTCATCATCAAGGATAAATAAAACTGAAATAATAATAAAAAAGGGTGTTTGAGTGAATATTTATAGAATTAAAAATTAAGGTTAAAGGCCCTAGAAAGAGTGACAACCCCATATGAAAAATCATTAAAATAATAAATAAAAGTTAGAAGGTTAAAGAAAATAAATTTCAAGAAATATAATTTGTTAAGATTATATTTCAATGAACTAAAAAGATGGCTATAAATGAGGAGATGGGTTAAAGTAAAAAATAAAATAAAAGAGAAGAATAACATTATAGTTGGTATAAAAGATAAAAAAATAAACCAACATATTAAAAAGAAATAAGTTAAATAATAATAAATAAATAATTTAAAAAGTAGAAAGGCTAATGATCAATACTAGTAGAAGAGTAATAGTGTTCTCAAGCTAGAATTTTATTTTGGTCAAAGTAAATGAGATGATTAGATTTCTAGGGGTGGTCTACCATAATTGACTTAAAGATGTAATTATGGAAGGTGTCAGCTATATGTTCATTGAGATGGGCTTTAAATGATCTTTGGCACAACAGTATGAAATTTTGTAAACTCCTTGGCTAAGCATGGGATATCCAATGGTTTTATGGGGTTTAAAGAGAGTTTAAATATTATTTTTAGTCAAAATATTAGAGATATAATCCAGTTTATTCATGGAAACTTTCACAATGAAAATTTTCTCTTATTGACTTAATGTCATTTTAAGAAAACTCATTTCCTCAAAATTTCAAAAAAAATGAGTAGATTAGGGTGGAAGTTTGCCTTGTGTGATATTTTAAAAAAAGTATTAACTTAAAGATTGAGTTTGTCAATTTTTCAACTCACTTCATAATAACTAGTCACGCTTCTCTTCTAAGAGGATTTAAACAAAGCACTTGCTAGCAAGGAACTAGCCAAATGCCTAATAAAATTAGGAATAATTGTTTTCAGTGAGCTCCTTTGACTTTCAAACTCAATATTTATAAGGGAGTCCATTTTTCAACCCAATTAAAGTTCTACCATAATCCATTTGTTTTTCCAAATTTCAATGATCTAGGACATTTTAAAATGTGCAAAACACGGGAGAAAGTTTCATAGTCAAAGTTCCCATCAATTTGGTGAGACAATGACTTCTAGCAAAATTTCCACGGGGGAGAATTTCTCCTTTAAAAACTTTGAGTTTTTCCACTTATTAACTTAATCCAATTTAATATGAAGTATGAATTATCTATTTATTAAAAAATTCCTTGAAAACRCATCATTTTCAGTAATGGACGATTCATAAGATTTTTTCGCAGAAAGTAGAAACTAGAATGTTTTCCAATTTTAAGTAGACTTAACAATTTTTAAACATTTAGCATTGTGTGTAATAAAGGTGTCCAAGTAATTCATGTGATTGTTTGTGATTTGTGCCTAGGGGACTGAATGCCTTTGTGCATGTAAATAATGTCTTTATAGAAKACTAATATGTTTTTTGAACCATTAAAGGCAAGAAAACTAGGGTTCTTTGTGAGGGTCTTGTTGTGATCAATGATTACAATTCAAAATCATTGGAGTGARCACTAAAATTGAAACTAATATKGTGTGGTTAGTGGGTTAATGGCTAGTACAAGTTAGTGGGAGAAGGGTTATATGCATTAATGGTTTTGTGGCTAAGGGTTAGTCTAGGATAGGTGTTAGTCATTAATTATTAGGACTTAGGGGGTAGACACATAAGTGATGCACATAAAAAATAAACCTACATAACCATGTCACACATATAAGCATCAAACCCCTTAATCCCTAATGTTTAACCCCTTCAGCCTCAATCTGCACACACTTAACTAGTAAATCTTCAATGTTTGATCCCTTAAACCCTTAAACCGTTATGGCTCGTACTATAGCATAGAATGAGATCATTGTAAACAAAACACACAATAACAAAATGAAAATCAAATTTTATCAATGAATTGATGTTGAAAAACATACTAACTCCTATTAACCTTTGATATAATGAACACTAACCAATATGGTTGGATATGGTAGACCATGGTCTACTACATGTCTCCATAGTTGAATGTAGCCCTATTATGTAAATGGTTGATGCTACTAACCTATAACCACTCACTAACCTTTATTCGACCATATTGGGTCTAAAATAGTTTCCAACTTGTAAATAGTAAAAGTACACACAAACGACTTATCAATCAAGTGATTTTAGCTTATCCTAGGTCTATCATTCTATCGATAACACTTTAGAGGTTAACATACTAGAATACCTAACTAGATATCAATTAATTTTCAGGGCCTAAATAGAGAAAAACAATGATAACACTAAATAAACAATTTATGATAAGACATCATGAACAATGACTAATAACCTTTCTTAACAAGATGCAATAACTCAATAACAAAAGACTCAACCAATAAAAAATCAAATTGATATGTACCCAACACTTCAAGTACTAAGTAAGTCAATCAATTAGAAGTACATCATCCACATTCATGTATGATTTATCCTCACTATTGATAACCATTCAATCCACATAATAAACCACGGTGGGAAAACTTGAGTATTGGGAGGGAAACTATTTCAAAAAGAGGCATAAGTCCTTAGCTCTAATAATCAAGAGTATAATATCCAACCCTAAAACATCAATTAATATTTCCATGCTCTAGGTCTCATAGGTCATAATAGAAAAAGCAAAAGTAGAGTTCCTTAATCTTCTAATGGCAACTCTACTTATAGTGAGGGTTCAATTAAACATGGTCAACATTGAGCATCAGGTTAAGTGCTCACTTTAGTTAGTTTGGTTTGAAAAAAACTAATTACAATACATTGTTTGATACTTACAAGTATTATTTACAAAAGGAGATGGGTGTTCACCCAAAACAATATTCCATAGGCTTGGTATCCCTCCAGTAACCTCATAATTTCATTGCGTTGTTTGATCAATATGTTAGATATGTATTGTTATAGCTTCAACATTCAATATGCCTTATGCTTTTTTAGGTCATAACGTTTTATGCACTTGTGTGATGATCATTGTTATTGCCTAAATTCCACTCACATGCAACATTTGGGTGACTATTCCCAAAGGCATCACCAGTTGACAATAAAGTATCATATTATGCTACCTCATATTTATTTAACACCTTAGCAAGAAAATTCAAACATTAATTTGATTGTATCATTGATTGCATGACCAAACTTCCATTAAAATGCACGAGTCACACAAGAAATCTTTCAATACCCACATGACCCTGTTAAAGAGAAACTCAACTACTTCTACAATGCATTAATGGAAAAATGCCTAGGTTGAGAGGCACTAGGGAGGTGTAGAAGGAAAATTCAATCTCCTATCTCATAAATGCTTGGTCCTCTCGGCTCCCAATGGGTCTAATCAAGCACATGGGATCCCACTTGGATGAGGACAATTCACATTGGAGCCCCATTTTTTCCTATAAAGGAAAGTCTTGGGGTAGCATTTGAGGAGAATAAGAATTGCAAGGTTATGTCGAGGGAATGAACATGGAGATCAATTATCAAACTCTCTTTCAACTCTATCGACCATTATTCTCATGCTTGCTTGAGGTTTTCCATTAAATAATTGATGTTTCTTCATTCACTATAGTTAGAGAGAGATTTCAAGAAGGAAAAGGACTTATCCCAAAAAGAGTGTTGAAGCCCATTTGCATCTATTCACTCTTATCAATGTAATATCATATTCATATGTTTTTGCATTGAACTAATATATAAATATTGTTGTTTCCCTCCACTGTTTGTATTTTGAATAGCATTTTTGTGATAAAATTCATGATATAATTACATCTATGATTTATGGTTATTTACTTGATTTTTATGATACTCTTTTTCTTATACCACAACTAATAATTGTTGTATTGTTTTTCTTATAGCCTAGCTAAATCAAGGTTTTGACTCAATCAAGGTTTTGACTCAGTAATGCAACAAAACTCCAACCACAAATTGGTGACTCCACTGTGGTCTTAGATCCTCAAAACTTATTTGTTAGGTCATTTTTTTCTAATATATAATTTCTCATAACTTGCAGGATTATTGGTGTATCTGAAGTTTCACTCTTCACCCACTAATAGGGATATATTTTCAAAAAATCTCATATTCTAAATATCTGATGTCTTATGCACTTGTTTGTCTCTCTTGTGTGATAATTTTGTGGAAAAACCTTCGATATCCACAAGAGGTGCGTAACCTAGCCTTGTTATGACCACATCGTTTTTTCACACTCAAATTTCAACTATATCCACGCGTGATTCATGTGACTCTCTATGAGATAGCATGTGTAGTTCTTTCCAAACTTTATTTTTTGGGCACACGAAATTGTTTTATAAAGCTTAGGTGGTAGTTTTTAATTTTGCAAAAATTATAAGTTGTTATATCTTTGCTATTAGATTTCACTTTTTGTACGTACTAATTAACTTATTTTGTGTGTAGGGGATGGTATCATAATCCCTAGTGCTTGCCACATTGTTGGTTTATTGTTCTTCATTACACTTTGATTCATAATTTAGGACTTCATCTAATATCACATTTTACTTGTTGGTTTGTTCAAATTAAGTCGTTTAATCTCATTTCAAATAGGAATAGCTTGGTGGGAAAAGAGCTCTTATTGTTAATCATTCACTGTTTGCAATTATTGATTTGCTAAGCAACTTATTTTTAATCAACATTTTCAAAGTTAGCATTCACTTCTAGGTTAGTTGTTTATGTTATAACACTCCTAGAAACAAAGGACTTGAAAACTTTCTTATCTTTGAATTTTATTTTCCTTATACTCATAACTGATCTTGGTGAATTTTTAATCAACATTTTCAAAGTTAGTATTTACTTCTAGGTTAGTTGTTTATGTTATAACACTCATAGAAACAAAGGACTTGAAAACTTTTTTATCCTTTGAATTTTATTTTCCTTATTCTCATAAGTGATCTTGGTGAATCAAAACAAGGTGAAAGAGTGAAATACCTCATTTATCACATTTTCATTTAAATTGTGGTTTGTAATTTTCAAAGATTGTGCACATCACTAAGGAAATTAATTAGGTGGAGAAAGAGCCTTGTTACCTATCTGGGGGAGTCCCTAAATTCAACCTAACCAAACATGTTGGAGTGTGGGAGTAATATTAGTTTAGGTTGATTAATGATGTGTTTAACTAAAAAATCAATTTTCCCTTTACAAATGTGAAGAAGGTGTGATGCAATGAGTGAAAAGTTGATTTATTCAATTAATCCAAAGTGTATATGCCACAATATATCACCATTCAAAATTTGTTACCAACATTTGTTCAAAAAAGGAAATGTGAAATAACAATTTGTGTAAAGTCACTCACAAAAAATGTTGGAATGAAGGGTAAATGTGACAAAATAGTGTGCAATAAATGTGTTGGCTGATTTGCTTAGCTCAAAATGTGAGACAACAATTCAATAGATTTCAGATTTACCACATGTGAATCGTGCATCAAAAAAAGGAACTTTTAATGAAAATCTCAACTATAAAGTGAATGCTTCAATTCCATAGTCCATAGTTACAATTCAAATTAGGTTAACAATGTAGTATTTTAAACACAAAGTCAGCCATGTGACTTAGATATTTCAATTCTCAGAAGATGTTGCAAGTTCAATTTCTTAATGAAATAGTGACAATCTAAAGTTTTCTGAAAGGTTGTTTCTACATTATAACTCAGAACATGTGTAGACCAATCACCAAAAATTTGTTGTTTATCAATGTGGAAGAGAAAGAAAAGTCATCCATGTGATTTTGAAAACGAGATTCCAAAATTTAGACAAAGGTGACATAATAGGAGAAGGAAGGAGGCATCATATCCTATCATGCCTTAATGACAACTTCCTAAACTCCTAACATAGATCGAAGTTTGGACAACTTTTCTTCTGTAAGAGACTTTGTTAAACTTTCTTGCAACTTGATCATCTGTAGGGAAAAATAGCACTTCAAAAACACGATCTTCAATGAGCTTTCTAATGAAGTGCATTTGTAGCTCAATGTTTTTTCTACACTGATGTTGAACATAACCCATGTGAAATCCAACCTTATGCAGAAATTTGAAATGGCAGACTTAAGATATTTTCATTATTTCCTTGGCCTCCAAGTATTGTAAACCAAGGAAGGAATTTATCTTTCCCAAGATTCTAAGTATGGATGTGACCTTCTTCATCGCTTTCACAAGGAAGATTTTAAACCAACTCCTTCACCCTTCCAGTCTAGAGTCAAAATTGTTTCCCCCTGTACTACACTATCATGTCCCTATTTTTGGGTTTCCCCTGTTCTGCAGTTGGAGATGAATCCCGAGACTTGTTAGTGAAGAAAAGGGGAGTCAGTGGGTTTATTTAATGTCACTTAGCTAGGATATATTATATTTTTAAAGTGACATTAAGTAAAAAGGTAATAAAGTAACTTTTAGATTAATTGTCACTTAGACATTAGAAAAAGTGACTTTAATATTTAAGTGAATATTAAAAGGGGGGATAAGGCTCATGTTTATTTAGTCAAAAAGGAAAAATTCTAGAGGGGCATGGAGAAAGAATAAAAGGAGGGGTAACACCTCACTTTGTCATTATGTTTTGGGTTGATCTCTTTGAAATGCTCTTGGAGCCAAAGTTTTTGTTAGGGTTTTGGAAAATCCCTTCCATTGTAGTTTAGTTTTGGTGGTGCAAGCTCCACCCTAGCTAGACAAAGGAGGAGGATCCACCTAGGATCTTCACTTGAGCTTCATCTTATGGTTTGGTATCATCTTGGAGAGGGTTTGGAGGTATCAGAAAGCTCATTCATGATTTTTTTCTTGAATTGATATTTTTCCCTACAGATGATCAAGTTGTAGACATTTTCACAAAGTCTCTTACAAAAGAAAACTTTTCCAAACTTCGATCGATGTTAAGAGTTCAAGAAGTTGTCATTAAGGGGGGATTGGCTCTAATGATTCCTTCCTTATACTATTGTGTCACCTTTGTAAATCCATCAATCCTATCCCAAGTTGTTATTAAGGGGAAGTGTTAGGATATTTATGCACTTAAGAATTAGTTAAGATCAACTTGTTCTAATGTGTATTTAGGTAGCTTGTTTGTTTAGTGTGTTTCTTTAGTATGCATTAGTAGTTATGTAATTCGACAATCACGATATGTTCTAGACATAGAGTGATCGATGGATCATAATCTCCTCAATATTAACAACTATATTGATTCATGTCTTAACACCTAATTGTTCCATGATCTATATTTAAAGAGCATGGAGGGTCATTTGTTGATGATCGATTGTGAGAAATACTTATGTACAATTTTCTTTTCATTTTCATTAATAAATTGCCTCAATTCATCATGTTGGATGGGGTCATGGACTATTTCCCTCTCATAGCGTTTTAACCACGTAAAAACATTGGTGTTATGATCTTTTATCTAGTTGTGTGAGTGGTTTCTTAAGGTGTTCATCTTGTGTGGGAATAATTTGTTCTGTCAAACAATTCATTTTCCAACATTTATATCAGTGAATTCATGACATCCACATAAATGTAAATTTTAATTGTTGCTCGAAAATTGTAGATTTATTAACTGATGGTGTATTTCATATCAAGGCAACAAGTTGAAAATTACTAAAGAGATCTAATTTTTTAAATGTAGAATGAAAAGTCTAGATATTAATTCCAAGTTTAGAGATCATTCATCACCCATCAAGATATTTGCAATGTTACTCTTTGATCCATAAACCATTATACCACATGTATGTAGAATGCAAAGATGAATGAGTTAAATCAAGCATCAAATATAAAAGTTGTAAATAGTGTTGAGCATGTTCTCAGGTGTTCGAATTAGTACGCTCTTGAATATAAATTTAGGTTAAGTAAAAATGTCTTCCAAATGAGCAGATTTAAATTAATGATTTCATCAACATTTTTCATGAAAGTGTAAACACGTCAGATATGAGATTTCTTGCAACGCTTAAACATATTCCAGATCCATATTAAACCATCATTGTGTAGATGTTTTACCCATCCAACAATAAAATCATGAGGAGAGTATTTAATCCACCACCATTAGGCCTTGTTCAACTATTGATTAACTCTTAACATTGTATGAAATGTTATATATGTTTCAAATTAAGTTAAACCTTATTAAAATATAAAATTTCTAGCCAAGATAGGGATCAAAGATACATTGAGTTATCAATTTGTTTTTCCCTTGAATGCATCGATTTAATTTTTAGTGGTGTTTAAACGATAGATCAAATTAAATCTTCAATAAACGAGTGCTAGCTCTTTCATCCAAGAAACTTGTTTCACACAAACACTCCTAGTCAACCAAGACAATGAAAACCTTCAAGACAATTCCAAATGAACACAACTTAGAAAAGTATGAGACAAGAGAGATTCCTATTGTTCTCCAACAAGTTTACAAGTGAATGAGGTGTTATTTATCTAGGAATAGATCCTAACATACTAATGAATAAAAAGCATTGGATCTCTAACCTCCTATCCCAAAAGTAGTAACTTCTCGACAAATGAGAGAGAAATACAATTAAAAATGTGGGCCAGTAAATATAACTCCTCAAATAATGTGACATTTGCATAACCATGGTCTAAAACCACCATGAGCAAGTAAAATGGTTTAGGAAAAGGTGTGCCCTCCATAAAATTCTCTAACCATCAAGATAAGGTCACACGAGTGGTTAAAGGAGGCTTGTGAAAAAGTGATCCCTCCCAAAAGTATGCAAACCACCTCAACTAACTCAATAATGTCAAAGAATAGTCAACCAAGAAGAGTGTGCTCCAAAAGAAGATGATAACGACTGACATATGTGGCACAAGAACTAAGGTGCTCCAATGAATGAGTGGTCCATTCAAATCAAAACCAACTCAATAAATTAATAACCACCTCATGAAATGGTCAAGGTGAGTGAAACAACCTCATAAATAACTCACATGTGTGGGAATAAGGTACAACAATGCTCAACAAATTCACATGTGTGAGAGTATTACCCAAGAAGACAAGTGCACCCTCTAGGAATTGTTGGAATATGTAATGAAGACTTGTGTGGTATTGTTGGAATGTATTAATTTGGAAGGTAATAATGTCTAGTCTTATGTAAAAGAGTTATCATACATGCATCATGAAGTAATATACTCTTGTTACCATTCATTATATAAAGAGGTGAAATTACATTTATCCCACATGTATTTTTGGATGTAATTCCTCCATACCTTTTGGTATATAATAGAGGTAAGAGAGACCAATGAGGTACATTGAAATGTAGGATCACATATTAATCATATACATTAGAATGATGTGAAGATAGAGTGTGATGTGTGGGAGCTCAATTGTAAGATTGGAAATGTTTGAAGAATAAAGAAGACAAGACCTTCATGTGGATGTTTCCCCATTTTGGGGTTTTACCACATATATCTTGTGTACTCTTTTTCTCCTATATCTTCCATATTATGACTAAATGTTGGTGTTATATGGATATGAATATAGTCTAGTAAGATTCTCGTGTTTAACATTGTTGTATGCTTATTCATATATCTGGTGTTCTTATTCACATCTTATGGGAAATTATGGAAGTTGTCATTAAGGGGGGATGTTAATGTAATACCATCTTCCTATGGAAGGTATTGTCTTTCTTATTCACATTGTTGTATGTTTATTCATATATCTGGCGTTCTTATTCACATCTTATGGGAAACTCTGGAAGTTGCCATTAAGGGGGGATGTGAAAGTAATACCATCTTCCTATGGAAGGTATTGTCTTTCTTATTCTTGCATGGAATGTTGGAAGGTATTGAAATTCCATCTTACTTCATAAGTGTTCCTTCTCCCTGGTCATCATTAAGGGGGGGTGTTGGAATATGTAATGATGACTTGTGTGGTATTGTCGGAATGTATTAATTTGGAAGGTAATAATGTCTACTCTTACGTAAAAGAGTTATTCCACATGAATCATGAAGTAATATACTCTTGTTACCATTAATTGTATAAAGAGGTGAAATTACATTTATCCCATATGTATTTTGGGATGTAATTTATCCATACCTCTTGGTATATAATAGAGGTAAGAGATACCCATGAGGTACATTTAAATGAAGGATCGCATAGTGATCATGTACATTGTATTTATGTGTTATTTTGGCTTGGAAATCTAAAATTTATAGGTTGTGTCAATTTCCAAAAATGCATGGGAAGCAATTTAGGACATATAAAATTATAAAACTTGCAAAGTGTAGGATGATTTTATAGTCAATCACATATTTTGGTGGACACCTATATCCACCTAGATTATTCATCCCCCTTTAGGAAACAATGGTCTCCATCATGTCAAGTTCCTTCTCTATATGGGGAATCTTATGTTGAATTTGGATCCTGGTGAACCATTTTCCCTGGTGAAAATGTTTCCCTACTTCAATAAATCAATAGAGTTGTATGTTATATTAGTGGGAGTCCTTCATCTTGGTGTCCATGATCTAGTCAATTGTAGCATGTTTAATGTAGTCATGGTTGAGTTTTGTATGGGTTAATCACTTAGGTATTTCCAAGGTTTCTAATAGAGGTAGAAAATATGGTTGAACTATCACCACATTAAATACAAGGTGTAAGCTAAATAAAGGTGGAATACACAAGTCAAAATAATTCTAATCTACATCCTTAGTGATGGTGTAAGTAATGTTGGGTTGTTATATTATTTGCACTAAAATTCGAGGTTGAAGTGTTCGACCAGGAATAATCGACAACAAGTCGAAGAGGTCAACCAACAAGAGGTTGACAGGTGGCAGTGTGGAAACCGACTGAAGACCAAATTAAGCTCGACAGATAGTCGTGATCTGGATGGATATCGGTGGCCACCCACCTATTATAATGGCTCAAAAAATAATTTTCCACTTTGGCAGTTTTTTACAGTTTTTTGAGTCCCAAACTTTTGAAGTCGTTTTGAGGGCCTAGACGGATATTTTTGGGTTGTTGGGGGGCCAAAGGTTGACTATACATAACCTTAACATCCCTTGGAAGTTGTACTTCTCAAATAGACCTTTCCGACGAGGTATGGAATTCCCCATACATAGATCGTATACAAAAGTTATGCCCTCAGGAAGTAGATGTATCAACTACCCCCATCGAGGCCCACAAACCCTTTGGCCTTTCATCTTCTGGGGTTAGGGTTTTGTATTTTCATTATGTTAAAAAGGAATTTGGAGTCTCATTGTAAACATCATCATCATCTTCTTGTGAATGAGTGCATCCATCACATCTCTTCTCATAGATAAGCTGCCACAATTCTAGCGAGTTCATTCACTATGTATTTTTACAGTTACGTACATTTCACTCATTAATAGAAATTGAGTATTATTGTATATCTATGCCTCTTGTTATATATCTGGTATATCTATTTTATATTAATGGATCTCTTGAAATATATCTGTATATTTCTTTGTTATATCTCCGCTCTCATTTCGTTCTCAAAATAATCCAGATCAGTGGTATCAGAGCATGTTGCTCTTGGTATCTTTTTTAAGTGCATGTCCTCGATGAGGTCTGAGTATAGAAAGTTGGGTCTCAAGCTTGTATATTTTGAATACAATCTCTCTCGCATGCCCAAGAAACCCTCCATGGCCAAAGAAAAGAGAAACAATGGAGGAGAATATTCTATTAATCTGTTGCTCGAGCAAACTCTCACGTGACAAAGGGACGAAATGATGGAGAATTTTTCCCAAATCCTTAGACACCTACCGATAACAACAGATGCATATTCATCAAGAAGACACTTTGGAGGAACCACTCCTTTCAAGGTACTAGTTAATTTTGATATTCCTGTATTTGAAGGTCAAATAGATGTGGATGCTAAAGATGGTTAAATAAGCTAGAAGATTATTCTTTGTGCACAATTTCTCCGACATGGAAAATATCACCTTCATGCTCCTTAAGGATATCCCCCATATCAAACATTGGTGATAAAATTACTATGAGAAAATTTCCACAACAGAGCCTGGAATGTTCGAGGACGAACCCACTTGGGAATCTTTCATAGATGTCGTCAAGGAACAAAATTACCTTGTTGGTAACTATGAAGACCAGTACATGAGGTGGACCATGCTACGTCAAGAGAAGGGCCAAGAAATGTCGAAGTTCACCAATACCTTCCATACCTTATGCACCGAGCTGGGTATCAAATATTTTGAGCGATATTTGGTTCTGAAATACAGTGGGGCTCTAGACATGTACAACCAAACCGAAATGGAGTTTCTAGACATCTGATCGCTGGGAGATGCTTATCGACATGCTATCAAAATAGATCAAAAATTTAAGCACCAGAACAAATGAGAGTTCGGGTCTGCAAATCCACAACAACCAAAGTATGGTAAATACGAACCTAACAACCAGCCTCTAGAAAACCAGTCCAAGCCACAGGAAAAAAAGGGTAACAAAAAGACAAAGAAGGATAATAGAAAGTGGTGTGATTTCCACAAAATCCCATGGAACAACACTGATGAATGTCACTCAAAACAATCATTGGTGGTCGAGATCAAATAAAACGAGTCGAAACCTGACTCGTGAAATAATGGAAGGAGATAAATCATCGACGCAGACCCCACTTCCATTGTCTCAACCACAATGATCCAACCAGAAGAACCAACAGATCTTGAAGAGGGGGAGCACCTATTCCATTCACAGATGTGGGTAAAGGGAACCTCGTTGCATTTCATTGTTGATAGCAGAAGCAAAAAAAAATCTCATCTCAACATAGGTCGTCAAACAGTTGGAATTGCCAACAACACCACACCTAAAACCATACAACATCGGGTGGCTTCGCCAGGGACGAGATCTTCATGTCAACCAATGGTGTCGCTTGTTTTATGGAATCAAGCCCTTCAAGGATGAGGTATTGTGCGATATCACCTCGATGGATGTCTGTGATATTCTTTTGGGCCAACCATATATGTGGAAGCACCATGTTGTTTATGAGTCTTGACCCTGTAGTGTCATTGTTACTCTGGGGGATCACCTCTATAGAATACCAGAGGTAGTTCCGACTACTGTTTAAAAAAAATATTGTAGCAAATTCGTCTCTCAAACGAAAAATTTTAGTTTCTTCGCGATTTGAGAAGAATGTGAACATAAGGAAATGTGACCACTACGGCCTCGGTCCAAGCCCATTCTATACAACATAAGCATGTTGAAAAGATTAAAGAAAATCACAAATATTCCTTCTGCACATAGTCGTCTCATTTAGTCATATTAATTAAATAGGTCCAACCCCTCCAACATCAAGTTCACGACAGCCTTCCACAAGCCAAGCAACACAACTTCTAGAGCAAGGCAAACATCTCACCAAAGTTTAGATTCAACAAACGCTTCCTCATCTCTCACGGGAACTCAACGCAATGGAGACCATTACTTCCTAAGGAGGGAGGATTGATATAGATGTATATCAGTGGCTACCCACCTATCCCACTGGCTCAAAGAACAATTTTCCACTTTGGCAGTTTTTTACAGTTTTTCGAGTCTCAAACTTCTGGGGCCGTTTTGAGGGCCTAAATGACGTTTTTATGGAATTTTGAGGGGAAGGGGTTGTTACCAATATTCCCTAACCCTTCAAAAATATTATACTTCTCAGATAGACCTTTTCGAAGAGGTATTGAACGCCCCAAACAAAGATCGTATGCCAAAGTAATGCCCTCGGGAAGTTGATGTATCAACTACCCCCATCGGGGCCCGCAAACCTTTTGGCCTTTCATCTTCCAAGGTTAGGGTTTTGTATTTTCATTATGTTAAAAAAGACTTTGGAGCCTCGTTGTAAACATAATCATCATCTTCTTGCGAATGATCATAGCCATCACATCTCTTCTCAAATATAAGTTGCCACCATTCTAGTGAGTTCATTCACTCTGTATTTTTACAGTTATGTACATTTCACGCATTAATAGAAATTATGTATTACTGTATGTATGTGCCTCTTGTTATATATCTGGTATATCTATGTTATTTTATTGGATCTCTTGCAATATCTCTGTATATTTCTTTGTTATATATCCTCTCTCATTTCGTGCTCAAAATAAAATGGATCAAGTCGATTGGTAATCCAACTTGGTAGTCAACTGTAACAAAATCCTAAGATTGATGGGATTTGTAGCCATTGATCTACGTGGATCTGTAACCATTTTTTTCGGCACCTTTATTTAGGGTTTTTCCTACTGTAAAACCTATAAATAAGGCGTGTTGTAATACTGTAAAATCTAATCACAGAATAACTAATATTTAGATCAATCATTTAGAGGTTGTTGGTCATGTAGATGTAGGTCAAATAGGATACAAGGTTGTCCTTATGCAAAGAAATAGCATATGAGTTCAATTGTGTCTTAGGTGTAGACCAAGGTTAGACCTGTAACCATTTATTCTGAATGAATAATACAACAAGAGAGAAAGACGCTCAAGGAATGTTGGTTTTCCCGTTTGGGTTTCTAGGGTAAAATCTCTGTGTACTGTGTGTTTGCTTTGTCATTTCTTTTATAGCTTAAATATTTCTTCATCTCTTCTGTTGGGTTTAGCATGGAAGTATAATTTCCTAACAAGTGGTATCAGAGCTTGATTTAACAACCTTGGATTTGAGATAAACCCTAGGTTCATAAAGAGTTGTAAGTCATAAATCTTTAAAATTGTGCTTAAAAGAATGGCGAGAAGCTCGAGAATAGAGATTGAAAAATTCAATGCCTAGAATTTTGAGCTTTGGAAGCTTAAAACTAAAGATATCCTTGTAGATAAAAAATAGTGGGTAGCAGTCCATCCAGATACTATTCCGGTAGGTATGTCAAGGGAAGAATGGAAGAAACTCGAGAGAAGGAAAATGAGTACGATATAAATGTGTCTTTCAGATTCATTGTTGTTGAATGTATCAGGTGAAGACTTGGCCAATAAACTGTGGGACAAGTTGGGAATCTTATACCAGTTGAAATCCGTGGTAAATAAGTTGTTCCTTAGAAAGAAAATGTATCTTTTGAGGATGAGTGAGGGAAGTTCGGTAACTAGGCATTTAAATATGTTTAATACCATAATAATCCAGTTATATTATGTGGAGATTAAAATCATCGAGGAAGAAAAATGTATTATCTTATTATGTTCTTTGTCGGACTCCTATGATAGCTTAGTTGTGTATATAAAGATTAATTCAACCAAATTAGCGCTAGAAGATGTTGTTGCATCTCTGTTGTCAGAATAAATGAGAAGGAAGAACATGGAAGGATTGACCAAAGATGCATTAGTGGTGAGAGGTTGACCGATTAACAGAGATAAAGGAAAATTCTATGGTAGAAATTCTAAGTCAAAGGGTAGATCTAAATCCCTTAATAATTTGATGAGAATATGATAGAAATGCAGTAAATATGGGCATTATAAAAAGGACAACAAGTCAAAGGAAATGGAAGTGAGTACATGATCCGATGAGAAGCAGTCGACTAAGAGAAATACTACTCCAGATAAGGGAGGCGATGTGTACCTGGCGTTGACCAGTACATAGTTGGATCAATATGTTTGGTTGATCGACTCAAGACAATCCTATCATATGACACCACATAGAAAATGGTTCTGTGAATATGAACGATATGAAGGAGAAGATGTTTTCTTGGGGGATGACTCGACAACTAAAATTTTTGGTCGGGGAAGAGTCTGACTGATGTTGCGGGATGGGAGGTGTAGAACCCTTCCAGGTGTGCTACATATTCCAGGTTTGTCCAGAAACCTAATATATGTCATCAAGATGAGTGATGCATGAGTGCATACTCTATTTTAGAAGGATATGTGCAAGATGACCAGAGGTGTGATGGTATTAATGAAAAGACTTTAGATTGGAGCCCTATAAAATTTATTAGGGAATGTAGATGTAACAACATCATTGTTCCTGAATTTGACTCGACTTAGACTCGAAGCGACTCAACTCGGGTTGATTTGATTCAAGCCCAATCGACAAGGCTTTGTCAAGTCGACCTGACCATGCTATGGCACGAGAGGATGGGACACATTGGAGAAAAAGGGCTTTGAGCTATGTGTAATAAGGATATGGTCTAATATTTTCCTTAATGTAATTTAGAAGTCAACATTTGTGAATATTGTATATATGGAAAACAAAGTCAGTTAAGGTTCCCATTTGGAGCGACAAGGGAAAAGGGTATTCTATAATTGGTTCATAGTGATGTGTTTAGCCATGTTTCAGTTCCTTCACTTGGTGGATTCCTTTATTATGTATCCTTCATAGAAGATTTTTCCATTAAGACATGGATATATTTCTTGAGGAATAAATCGAAGTTTTTTGATAAATTGAAAGAGTTTAAGTATCTTGTAGAAAACCAAAAAGATAAGAAAATAAAGATATTGATAACTGACAACGATGGTGAATTATTTGGAAATTATTTTGAGCAGTTCTACAAGCAATGTGGCATAGCATGCCAAAATACCACACCATATACCCCACAAAAAAATGGAGTTTCTGAGAGAATGAGCAGGACATCGATGGATAAGGTAAGGAGAATGCTCGGTGGTGATGGGCTCACACAATAAATTTGGGCAGAGGTAGTCGACACTGCACAATATCTGGGGAATATGTCTCCTTCATCAACATTATTCGACATGACTTCACATGAGGTATGGTCTGGTAAGAAGCCTTCGGTTTCACAACTCAAAGTATTTGGCTATGATGCATTTGTGCATGTTCCCAAGGAAAAGAGGAGCAAGCTGGACAAGAAGGAAGTCAAGTGTATTTTCATTTGATACAAAGGAGGAATGAAAGGATATAACCTCTGGGATCATGAATCAAGGAAAAGAGTGTATACTCGAGATGTGGTCTTTAGAGAAGTTGGAAGGGAGTCTGAGTCTGAAGTCACGATTCAAATAAAAAAATAATCCAGGGAAGGAGAGGTTTGAACTGAGGAATGAACAATAATATGATTAAGATGAGTTGACTTAATCAGATGAAGAGGTGGAACAACCAACCCTAGTTATAAGGAGGTATGCATGAGTAAGAAAACCAATTGAAAGGTATAGTCTACCCGACTTCAATTCTACATTTGTGTTAATTTCCACTGACGTGGAGCTCAAGTTGGTCAAGGAGGCAGTCGACTCGACAGAGGGTAGACTCTAGAAGGATGTCATGGTCGAAAATATGGAATCCTTACATAAGAATGAGACATGGGGTTTAGTCCAATTACTTAGTGGAAGAAAGATCATCGGTAGTAAGTGGGTATTCAAGAAGAAGATAAATACAACAAGTTAAGTCGAGAAATTGAAAGCTAGATTGGTAGTGAAAGGGTATTCCCAAGTCGAAGGAGTCAAATTTCGTGAGATTTTCTCTCTTGTTGCAAAATTAAATTCCATTAGAGTACTAATGTCTCTGGTTGCAACATTCGATATGGAAATAGAACAAATGGATGTGAAGACAAAATTTTTACATGGGGACGTGGAAGAAGAAATCTTCACGAAACAACCTGAAGGATTTATAGTAAAAGACAAGAAATATTTGGTGTGCAAGTTAAAAATATCCCTTTATAGTCTAAAGCAATTACCAAGGATTTGGTACCAAAATTTCGACACATACATACTTAGTTTAGGATTTGTAAGAAGCTAACCTAATCACTGCATATATTCTAAAGAAGGTGGGTGCTTCATATATGTAGCATTGTATGTCAACGACATGTTGTTGATTGGAAATAGCATGGACATAATCAAAGGAGGTGAAGAAGAAGCTATCCTCCAAGTTCGGCATGAAGGATCTTGGTGCAGAGAACTTCATTCTAGGAATGGAGATCGAGAGAGATCAGACAGCTAGAAATCTCCGGTTGAATCAAAAGTAGTATATTGAAACAATTTTGAAACGCTTCAACATGCAGGATTGCAAACCTTTAAATGTGCCAATTCATGTGGGAGTAAGGATAAATGTTGAACAATGTCCAAAGACATAGAATGAAATAGAGAATATGGGCACGTGTCCCCTATGCAAGTATTGTTGGTAGTCTAATGTATACAATGGTCTACACTCAACCAAAGATTTCCCATGCAGTAGGAGTGTTGAGAAGATACATGTCAACACCTAGAAAGGAGCACTGGACAATGTCAAGAGAGAATTTGGGTATTTGTGTGGAACAAAAGACTATGCTATATGCTACCAAGGGAAACCTAGAAATGATAGTGAAGTAGATGTACATGGCTTTGTCGACACTGACTGGGTTGGAGATCTAGATTGACAAAGGTCGAAAAATGGATATTTGTTCAAGATGTTCGGTGGAGTAATCAACTGGATGATTAAGTGACAAGCGGTCATATCCCTGTCAACAATAGAAGCTGAATACATGGAATCCAATCATGGAAGTAAAGAAGTAGTATGGTTGCAACTACTATGTTTAGGGATCGAGTTTGAACAAAGAGCTATGAAGATAAATTGCAATAGTCAAAGCACAATATTTTTGGCAAAGAACCCAACTTATCATTCCAAGACTAAGCATATTGATGTACAATACCATTTCATGAGAGACATGGTGAAGAGAAACAAGGTGCTACTAGAGAAAGTAGACACGTTAGAAAATATAGCAGACTCTTAATTGACCAACTCTATGAGTGATGTGAAGTTCTCTTGGTGTAGAGGCAATGGGCATTGTTGCCCCGGGTCTATGTCCAAAGTCTAGATATTAATTCCAAGTTTAGAGATCATTCATCACCCATCAAGATATTTTCAATGTTATTCTCTGATCCATAAACCATTATACCACATGTATGTAGAATGTAAAGATGAATGGGTTAAATCAAGCGTCAAATATAAAAGTTGTAAATAGTGTTGAGCATTATCTCACGGGTTCGAATTAGTACGCTCTTGAATATCAATTTAGGTTAAGCAAAAATGTCTTCCAAATGAGAAGATTTAAAATAATTATTTCATCAATTCTTTTCATGAAAGTGTAAACACTTCAGATATGAGATGTCTTGCAACACTTAAACATGTTCCAGATCCATATTAAACCATCATTGTGTAGATGTTTTACCCATCCAACAATAAAATGATGAGGAGAGCATTTAACCCACCACTATTAGGCCTTGTTCAAGTATTGATTAGTTCTTAACATTGTATGAAATGTTATATATGTTTCAGATTAAATTAAACCCTATTAAAATACAAAATTTCCATCCAAGAGAGGGATCAAAGATATATTGAGTTATCAATTCGTTTTTCCCCTGAATGCATCAATTTAATTTTTAGTGTTGTTTAAACCATAGATCAAATTAAATCTTCAATAAACGAATGCTATCCCTTTCATCCAAGAAACTTGTTACACACAAACACTCCTAGTCAACCTAGACAATGAAAACCTTCAAGACAATTCCAAATGAACACAACTTAGAAAAGTATGAGACAAGAGAGTTTCCTATTTTTCTCCAACAAGTTTACAAGTGAATGAGGTGTTATTTATCTAGGAATAGATCCTAACAGCCTAATGAATAAAAAACATTGGATCTCTAACCTCTTATCCCAAAAATAGTAACTCCTCGACAAATGAGAGAGAAATACAATTAAAAATGTGGGCTAGTAAATATAACTCCTCAAAAAAATGTGATATCTATATAACCATGGTCTAAAACCACCATGCACAAGTAAAGTGGTCTAGGTAAAGGTGTGCCCTCCATAAAATTATCTAACCATCAAGATAAGGTCACACAAGTGGTTAAAGGAGGCTCATGAATAAGTGATCCCTCCCAAAAGTATGCAAACCACCTCAAGTAACTCAATAATGTCAAAGAATAGTCAACCAAGAAGAGTGTGCTCCACAAGAAGATGATAACCACTGACACATGTGGCACAAGAACTAAGGTGCTCCAATGAATGAGTGGTCCATTCAAGTCAAAACCAACTCAATAAATTAATAACCACCTCAGGAAATGGTCAAGGTGAGTGCAACAACCTCATAACTAACTCACATGTGTGGGAATAAGGTACAACAATGCTCAACAAATTCACATGTGTGGGAGTATTACCCAAGAAGACAAGTGCACCCTCCAGGAATTGTTGGAATATGTAATGAAGACTTGTGTGGTATTGTTGGAATGTATTAATTTGGAAGGTAACAATGTCTAGTCTTATGTAAAAGAGTTATCATACATGCACCATGAAGTAATATACTCTTGTTACCATTCATTATATAAAGAGGTGAAATTACATTTATCCCACATGTATTTTTGGATGTAATTCCTCCATACCTTTTGGTATATAATAGAGGTAAGAGAGACCAATGAGGTACATTGAAATGTAGGATCACATATTGATCATATACATTAGAATGATGTGAAGATGGAGTGTGATGTGTGGGAGCTCAATTGTAAGATTGGAATTTTTTGAAGAATAAAGAAGACAATACCTTCATGTGGATGTTTCTCCATTTTGGGGTTTTACCACATATATCTTGTGTACTTTTTTTCTCTTGTCTCTTTCATACTATGATTAAATGTTGGTGTTATATGGATATGAGGATAGTCTAGTAAGGTTCTTGTGTTTAATATTGGTGTATGTTTATTCATATATCTGGCGTTCTTATTCACTTCTTATGGGAAATTATGGAAGTTGTCATTAAGGGGAGATGTTAATGTAATACCATCTTCCTATGGAAGGTATTGTCTTTCTTATTCTTGTAGGGAATGTTGGAAGGTATTATAATTCCATTTTCCTTCATAAGTGTTCGTTCTCCCTAGTCATCATTAAGGGGGGGTGTTGGAATATGTAATGATGACTTGTGTGGTATTGTTGGAATGTATTCATTTGGAAGGTGATAATGTCTACTCTTACGTAAAAGAGTTATTCCACATGCATCATGAAGTAATATACTCTTGTTACCATTAATTACATAAAGAGGTGAAATTACATTTATCCCGCATGTATTTTGGGATGTAATTCCTCTATACCTGTTGGTATATTATGGAGGTAAGAGAGACCCATGAGGTACATTTAAATGAAGGATCGCATAATGATCATGTACATTGGATTTATGTGTTTTGTACTAAGATTTATTTGTTTTTTTGGCTTGGAAATATAAAATTTATAGGTTGTGTCAATTTCGAAAAATGTGTGGGAAGTAGTTTAGGACATATAAAATAATTATAAAACTTGAAAATTGTAGGACTATTTTATAGTCAATCACATATTTTGGTGGCCACCTATATCCACCTATATTATTCATCCCCCTTTAGGAAACAATGGTCTCCATAATGTTAAGTTCCTTCTCTATATGGGGAATCTTATGTTGAATCTGGATCCTGGTGAACCATTTTCCTTGGTGAAAAAGTTCCCCTACTTCAATAAATCGATAGAGTTGTATGTTCTGTTAGTGGGAGTACTTCATCTTGGTTTCCATGATCTAGTTAACTTTAGCATGTTTGATGTAGTCATTATTGAGTTTTGTATGGGTTAATCACTTAGGTATTTACAAGGTTTCTAATAGAGGTAGAAAATATGGTTGAACTATCACCACATTAAATACAAGGTGTAAGCCAAAAAAATATGGAATATACAAGTCAAAATAATTCTAACCCACATCCTTAGTGATGTTGTAAGGAATGTTGGGTTTTTATATTATTTGCAGTGAAATTCGAGGTTGAAGTGTTCGACTAGGAAAAGTGGAAGTCAAAATAATCGACAACAAGATGAAGAGGTCAACCGACAAGAGGTCGATAGGTGGTAGTGTGGAAACCGACTAAATACCAAATGAAGGTCGACTGATAGTTGTGATCCAGATGGATATCGGTGGCCACCCACCTATTCCAATGGCTCAAAGAACAATTTTCCACTTTAGCAGCTTTTTACAGTTTTTTGAGTCCCAAACTTCTGGGGTCGTTTTGAGGGCCTAAGCGAATTTTTTTTGGACTATTGGGGGGGAAAAGGTTGACTATAGATTACCTTAACATTCATTGGAAGTTCTAATTCTCGAATAGACCCTTTTGACGAGGTATGGAATGCCCCATAAAGAGATCATATGCAAAAGTTATGCCCTCGGGAAGTTGATGTATCTANTTGGGGGGGAAAAGGTTGACTATAGATTACCTTAACATTCATTGGAAGTTCTAATTCTCGAATAGACCCTTTTGACGAGGTATGGAATGCCCCATAAAGAGATCATATGCAAAAGTTATGCCCTCGGGAAGTTGATGTATCTACCCCCATCGGGGCCCACAAACCTTTTGGCCTTTCATCTTCCAGGGTTAGGGTTTTGGATTTTCATTATGTTAAAAAGGACTTTGGAGCCTCATTGTAAACATCATCATCATATTCTTGCGAATGAGTATAGCCATCACATCTCTTCTCATAGATAAGCTGCCACAATTCTAGTGAGTTCATTCACTCTGTATTTTTACAGTTACGTACATTTCACTCATTAATAGAAATTGTGTATTACTGTATATATGTGTCTCTTGTTATATATATGGTATATCTATGTTATATTATTAGATCTCTTGCAATATATATGTATATTTCTTTGTTATATCTCTGCTCTCATTTTGTTCTCAAAATAATCTGGATCGGTGGTATTAGAGCAGGTTGCTCTTGGTCCCTTTTTTTAGTTCATGTCCCCGATGAGGTCCAAGTATAGAAAATTGGGTATCAAGATTGTATCTCTTGAATACAATCGCTCTCGCATGACCAAGAAAACCTCCATGGCGAAAGAAAAAAGAAACGATGGAGCAGAATATTCTATTAATCTGTTGCTCGAGAAAACTCTCACGTGAGAGAGGGACGAAATGATGGATAATTTGTCCCAAATCCTTAGAAACCTACCGATAACAGTAGATGCATATTCATCAAGCATCCACTTTGGAGGAACCACTCCTTTCAAGGTACAAGTTGATTTTTATATTCCCGTATTTGAAGGTTAGATGGATGCAGATGTTAAAAATGGTTAAATCTACTAGAAGATTATTTCTCTGTGCACAATTTCTCCGACATGGAAAAGATCAAATTCGTGCTCCTTAAGGATCTCTCCCATCTCAAACATTGGTGGGAAAATTACTGTGAGAAAATTTCCACAGAGGAGCCTAGAATGTTTGAGGACGAACCCACTTGGGAATCTTTCGTAGATGTAGTCAAGGAACAATATTACCATGTTGGAAACTATGAAGACCAGTACATGAGATGGACCATGCTGCGTCAAGAGAAGGGACAAGCAATGTCAAATTTTACCAATACCTTCCATACCTTGAGCACCAAGCTAGGTATCAAATATTCTGAGCGATATTTGGTTCTGAAATACCATGGGGCTCTACACATGTACATCCAAACCGAAATGGAGTTTTTGGACATATGATTGTCGAGAGCTTCTTATCAACAGGCTATCAAAATCGAGCAAAAATTTAATTACCAAAACAAATGAAAGTTTGAGTCTGCAAATCCGCAACAACCAAAGTATGGTAAAGACAACCCTAACAACCAGCCTCTAGAAAACCGATCCTAGCCACAGGAAAATAAGGGTAACAGAAAGACGAAGAAGAACAATAGAAAGTGGTGCGATTTCCACAAAATCCCTTGGAACAACACTGATGAATGTCACTCAAAACAATCATTGGTGGCCGAGATCAAAGAAAAAGAGTCGAAACATGATTCAGAAAATAATGGAAGGAGACAGATCATCGACGTAGACCCCACTGCCATTGTCGCAACCACAATGATCCAACCAGAAGAACCAACAGATATTGAAGATGGGGAGCGCCTCTTCCATTCATAGATGTGGGTAAAGGGGATCCCGTTGCATTTCATTGTTGAAAGCAAAAGCCAAAAAAACTCAACTCAACAGAGGTCGTCAAATAGTTGGAATTGCAAACAACACCACACCCACAACCATACAACATTAGGTGGCTTCGCCAGGGATGAGATCTTCATGTCAGCCAACAATGTCGCTTGTCCTATGGCATCAAGCCCTTCAAGGATTAGGTATTGTGCGATATCGCCTCGATGGATGTCTGTGATGTTCTTTTGGGCCAACCATATATGTGGAAGCACCATGTTGTTTATGAGTTTCGACCTCGTAGTGTCATTGTTACTCTTGGGGATCACCTCTATAGGATACCATAGGTATTTCTGACTATTGTTTCAAAAAAATAGTGTAGCAAAGTCATCTATCATATGACAAATTTTAGCTTCTTTGTGATTCGAGAAGAATGTGAACATAAGGAAAATGTGACCAGTACGGCCTCAGTCCAAGTCCCTGCTATCTAGCAGAAGAAGGTCGACAAGATTGAAGAAAAGCACAAAGATTCCTTCTGCACACCGTCATCTCATGCAGTCATACTAGTTAAACAGGTCCAACCCCTCCAAGATCAAGTTCGCGACAGCCTTCCACAAGCCAAGCAACACAACTTCTTGAGCAAGGAAAACAACTCACCAAAGTCCAGATTCAACAAACGCTTCCCCATCTCCCACGGTAAGTCAATGCAATGGAGACCATTTCTTTCTAAGGAGGGAGGATTGATATAGATGGATATCGGTGGCCACCCACCTATTCCACTGGCACAAAGAACAATTTTCCACTTTGGCAGTTTTTTACAGTTTTTCGAGTCCCAAACTTCTGGGGGCGTTTTGAGGGCCTAAATGACGTTTTTATGGAATTTTGAGGGGAAGGGGTTGTGAACTACATTTAGTAACCCTTGAAAAAAATTCTACTTCTCGGATAGTTCTTTTCGATGAGGTATCAAACGCCCCAAACAGAGATCGTATGCAAAAGTTATGCCCTCGGGAAGTTGATGTATCAACTACCCCCATCGGAGCTCGCAAACCTTTTGGCCTTTCATCTTTCGGGGTTAGGGTTTTGGATTTTAATTATGTTAAAAATGATTTTGGAGCCTCATTATAAACATCATCATCATCTTCTTGAGAATGAGCGTATCCATCACGTCTCTTCTCAGAGATAAGCTGCCACCATTCTAGTGAGTTCATTCACTCTGTATTTTTACATTTATGTACATTTCACTCATTAATAGAAATTATGTATTACTGTATATATGTGTCACTTGTTATATATATGGTATATCTATGTTTTTTATTGGATCTCTTGCAATATCTCTGTATATTTATTTGTTATATATCCTCTCTCATTTCATGCTCAAAATAATATGGATCAAGTCCACTCGTAATCCAACTTGGTAGTCGACTGTAACAAAATCCTGAGATTCATGGGATTTGTAGCCATTGATCTATGTGGATCTGTAAATCTTTTTTGGCCACCTTTATTTAGGGTTTTTCCTACTGTAAAACCTATAAATAAGGCGTGTTGTAATGTTGTAAAATCTGATCATAGAATAACTAATATTTAGATCAATCGTTTAGAGGTTGTTGGTCATGTAGATGTAAGTCAAATTGGATATTCTATGAACGATATGAAGATAAGGGAGGCGATGTGTACCAGGAGTTGACCAGTACATAGTTGGATCAATATGTTTGGTTGATCAACTCAAGAGAATCCTTTCATATGACACCACATAGAGAATGGTTATGTGAATATGACCAATATGAAGGAGATGTGTTCTTAGGGGATGACTCGACAACCAAAATTGTTGGACGGGGAAGAGTCTGATTGATGTTGTAGGATGAGAGGTGTAGAACCCTTCCAAGTGTGCTACATATTCCATGTTTGGCCAGAAACCTGATATATGTCAGCAAGATGAGTGATGTAGGAGTGCATACTCTATTTCAGAAGGACATGTGCAATATGGTTAGAGGTGTGATGGTCTTAATGAAAGGACTTCAGATTGGAACCCTATAAAATTTATTAGGTAATGTTGACTCGAATAGATGTAACAACATTGATGTTCCTGAATTTGACTTGGCTTAGACTTAACATGACTTAACTCGGGTTAAGTCGATTCAAACCGGCTCGACAAGGCTTTGTCAAGTCGACCCGACCATGCTATGGCACGAGAGGATGGGACACATTGGAGAAAAATGGCTTTGAGCTATGTGTAATAAGGGTATGGTCGAAGATTTTCCTGAATGTAATTTAGAAGTCGACTTTTGTGAATATTTTATATATGGAAAACAAATTCGGTTAAGGTTCCCATCTTAAGCGACAAGGGCAAAGGGTATTCTATAATTGGTTCATTGTGATGTGTTTAGCCATGTTTCAGTGCCTTCACTTGGTGGATCCTTTTATTATGTGTCCTTCATAGAATATTTTTCCATTAATACATGGATATATTTCTTGAGAAATAAATCAAAGTTTTTTGATCAATTTAAAGAGTTTAAGTCTTTTGTAGAAAACCAGACAGATAAGAAAATAAAGATGTTGAGAACTAACAACAATGGGAATTCTTTGGAAATTATTTTGAGTAGTTCCAGACAGATAAGAAAATAAAGATGTTGAGAACTAACAACAATGGGAATTCTTTGGAAATTATTTTGAGTAGTTCTGCAAGCAATGTGGCATAGCATACCAAAATACCATACCATATAGCCCACAACAAAATGGAGTTTCCAAGAGAATGAGCAGGACGTCGATGGACAATGCAAGGAGCATGCTCAGTGGTGTTGAACTTGCACAAGAATTTTGGGCAAAGGTAGTCGACACTGCAAAATATATGGTGAATATGTCTCATTCGTCGGCACTAGGCGAAATGACTCCACATGAGGTATGGTATGGTAAGAAGCCTTCGGTTTCACATCTCAAAGTATTTGGCTATGATTCATTTGTGCATGTTCCCAAGGAAAAGAGGAGCAAGCTGAACAAGAAGGAATTCAAGTGTATTTTCATTGGATACAAAGAAGGAATGAAAGGATATAACCTTTGGGATCATGCATCAAGGAAAAGAGTGTATAGTCGAGATGTAGTCTTTAGAGAAGTTGGAAGGGAGTCTGAGTCTGAAGTGACAATTCAAAAAGAGAATAATCTAGAGAAGGTGATGTTTGAATTGAGGAATGAACAAGAATATGATTAAGATGAGTTGACTTAATTAGATGAAGAGGTGGAACAACCAACCCCGGTTATAAGGAGGTTTGAACGAGTAAGAAAACCAGTTGAAAGGTATAGTCCACCTGACTTTCATTCTACATTTGTGTTAACTGCCACTGACGAGGAGCTCAAGTTGGTCAGGCAGGCAGTCGACTCGGCAAAGGGTAGACTCTAGAAGGATGCCATGGTCGAAGATATGGAATCCTTACATAAGAATGAGACATGGGATTTAGTCCAATTACCTACTGGAAGAAAGATCTTCAGTAGTAAGTGGGTATTCAAGAAGAATATAAACGCAAGAAGTTAAGTCAGTAAGTGGGCATTCAAGAAGAATATGAATGCAATAGGTTAAGTCGAGAAATTGAAAGCTAGATTGGTAATGAAAGGGTATTCCCGAGTCGAAGGAGTCGACTTTTGTGATATTTTCTCTGTTGCGAAAATTAAATTCCATTAGAGCAATTAATGTATCTGATCAACATCTGGATTTTGGAAATAGAACATATGGATGTGAAGACAAAATTTCGCGATGGGAGTGGAAGAATAAATCTTCATGAAACAACCTGAACGATTTATAGTAAAAGACAAGAAAGATTTTGATCCAAAGATATTGGTGGCCACCAAACTATTCCACTTGGACCCCCACCATTGTTTCTTTCAGTTTTTCAGTTTCCTTAATGGTAGCACAATTTACTATTTTTGGCAGTTTTTCGGGTCCTGAACTTTCGAAGCCGTTTTGAGGCCCTAAACGACGTTTTTTGGGCATCAAACCTCCGACGAATGTAAGTCTATATTCATTGTTTGATGTTGTAGTCCTCAGATAGATATTTCTAACGATGTATCATGTGCGTCAAACAAAGATAGTATGTCAAAGTTATGCCCCCGAGAAATTGATGTACCAATTTACCCTGACGGGGCCCATATTCTGGCGTTTCATCTCCTAGGGTTAGGTTTTTGGATGTTTAGGGTTTTCCATTGTTTCTCAATAATATATAGGTCTTTGAGCCTCATTGTAACACATAGTTCAGGGGCTTGTAGTTGCCACATTTCTTCTCAGAGATAAGCTACCAGTGCCCTGGCCAGTTTATTTCCATTCTGTCTGTAAACAAATTTCAGTTCTTTGATATTAATGAAATGAAGTTTTATTTTCGCTACATCTTTGTATTTATGGTTATTTGTGTATTTTGTTGCATTCCTGCGTAAATTCGGATCAAATTTGGTGTGCAAGTTAAAAAGACCCCTTTATACTCTAAAGCAATCACCAAGGATTTGGTACCAAAAGTTTGACATATACATCCTTAGTTGAGGATTTGTAAGAAGCTAACATGATCACTGCATATATTCCAAAGAAGGTGGGTGTTTGATATATATAGCATTGTATGTCGATGGCATGTCGTTGATTGGAAATAGCATGGACAAAATCAAAGGAGGTGAAGAATAAGCTATCCTCCAAGTTCGACATGAAGGATCTCAGTGCAGTGAACTTCATTATGGGAATGGAGATTGAGAGAGATTGAGCAGTTGGAAAGCTCCGGTTGATTCAAAAGAAATATATTAAAACAATTTTGAAACATTTCAACATGGAGGATTGCAGACCTGTAAAGGTGTCAATTCCTGTGGGAGTAAGGATAATTGTTGAACAATTTCCAAAGACACAGAACTAAATAGAGGATATGGCACGTGTCCCCTATGCAAGTATTGTTGGTAGTCCAATGTATGAGATGGTCTGCACTCGACCAAAGATTTCCCATGTAGTAGGAGTGTTGAGCAGATACATGTCGACACTTGGAAAGGAGCATTGGACAATTGTCAAGAGAGTATTCAGGTATTTGTGTGGCACAAAAGACAATGCTATATGCTACCAAGGGAAACCTGGAAATGATAGTGAAGTAGAGATGTACATGGGTTTGTCAATTTAGACTAGGTTGGAGATCTAGATTGACAAAGGTTGACCAGTGGATATGTGTTTAAGATGTTCGGTGGAGTAATCAACTGGATGAGTAAGCGACATGAGGTTGTAGCCCTGTCAACAATAGAAGTTGAATAGATGACATCCAATCATGGAAGCAAAGAAGCAGTATGGTTGGAACTACTTTGTTTAGGGATCGAGTTTGAGCAAAGAGCTATGAAGATAAATTGCAATAGTCAAAGCGCAATATTTTTGGCAAAGAACCCAACTTATCATTCCAAGACTAAGCATATTGATGTACATTACCATTTCATGAGAGACATGGTGAAGAGCAACAAGGTGCTACTGGAGAAAGTAGACACGTTAGAAAATATAACATACTCTTAATTGACCAACTTTGTGAGTGTTGTGAAGTTCTCTTAGTGTAGAGACAATTAGCATTGTTGCCCCGGGTCTATGAACAAAAGTTCAGAAATCTCTCGATTTTTGCAAAGAAGACAACAAGTGGGAGAATGTTTGGATGTTATATTCTTTGTAGTGAAAGTCAAGGTCGAAATGTGCTACCGGGAAAAGTCGAAGTCAAAATAATCAACAAAAAGTCGAAGAGGTCAACCGACAAGAGGTTGAGAGGCAGTCTTGTGGCAACCGAATGAAGGTCGACTGGTAATCTGACTTTGTAGTCGACTGTAACAGAACTATAGATTTGTGAAATTAGTAGCCAATAATCTGGGTGGATCTGTAACCGTTTTTTGGGCACCTTTCTTTAGAGTTTTTCCTACTGCAAATCCTATAAATAAGGCATGTTGTAATGTTGTAAAATCTAATTATAGAATAGCTAATTTTTAGATCAATTGTTTAGAGGTTGTTGGTCATGTAGATGTAAGCCGAATTGGCTACAGGGTTGTCCTTGTGTAAAAAAAGAGGGTATGATGTCAATTTTGTCTTAGGTGTAGACCAAGATTACACATGTAACCATTTATTTTGAATGAATAAGACAAAAAGAGAGAAAAACACTCGAGGGATGTTGGTTTTCCCATTTGGGTTTCCAAGGTAAAATGTTTGTGTACCGTGTGTTTACTTTGTCATAATTTCTTTTAGTGTGGAAGTACAATTTCCTAACAAGGTCCATATCAATGTAGTTTGAGCTTCTTGTGGAGGCATGTGAGCACTCTTTTTGCGAATACAACCACACCTTATTGTCAACATAAGTGGTAAACTTATATATAACAATTATTCTCAACTTCTCCTCTTTTTAATTGTTGTTGGATTTTTTAGATCAATTAAAAAAAATGGGTTTTATGTCTTCCTTAGTTTGAGAAAGGGAGGACTCTTTTTGTGTACATGTAATAGCTAGAGCTACATCAACTCGAGCCAACAGATGGAACCCCGGGAATGACCAATATAATTATGAAGAGCTCTATTATACCTTTGAGCATAAGGGAGGCTTACATCCCATGTATGTGGATGCATTGAGTTGTACATTCTTAGGATATGCACAATTATAATGTTGACTACCTCTATTTGTGCATCACTTGGGGATGTGATGTAGTTGATTTGGTAAAGTTGGTTTCCATCATTGATCACAAGATAGATGTCCCTATTTGAAAAAATGGTTTGTGGTTGCCCAAAATAAACCCAAACGTGCTCGAATATGAAGTTATCAATGGATTTTGTGATGATACTCTTCTTGCAAGGTACCAAAATTCTAGCCACCTGACAGTTAAATTTGGATGCTCAAATAAATACTTCAATTTATTATGATCAAGTTTTGGGTTTAAATCTTTTTCCCATTAAAAAATGCTCCATATTTTCAAAACATGCACTATTGTAGCAAGTTACAAGTCATGATTAACATAGTTTTCTCATGCTCTTTTAGTTTACTTGCATAAAAACTCCACCTATTCCTTTAAGCACAAGTGCACATATCAAAATCCTTGTGTGGATCAACAATTTTCTGAGTTGGGGAAATTATAAGCTTTATCAATAGTTGAAAGTTTCCCTTGCATCCTTAGGACTATTCAAAATTCTTCTCTTTCATTTGCAAATAAGTAATTTAGTATGTAATTTGGAAAATATCTCAATAATTCTTCCACAATAACCAACAATAACCATGAAATATGCTATAAAACATCCTATTACAATCCTTGAAGTGAGTCAAAGTGAATCAATTCATTATGGTCTCGATCTTTTTGAATACACTTACATTCTATCTTAATCCATTATGGCCTCAATCTTTTTTTTAATACACTTAAGTTATATCTTAAAATATAATATAATCTATATAATTAATTTGCTAATCATAAAAATCACTTTTAATTTAATTTGTTATTCTTATAATTTTTATGATAAAAGTTTAATCATAAAAAGTGCATTGTGGTAAATTTGTGTTTAATTATGAAAAGTGTATTATACTAAATTTGTGTTTAATTATGAAAGTGCGTTGTGGTAAATCTGTAAAATC
>SNQJ01S0020052.1:80868-90994 GCA_010110895.2 Picea sitchensis
TGTAGAGAGTTGCTAGGTGTGGTAGAAAATCCATTTCTCCATTAAGGGGGGGTGTTGGAATAATGTAGAAATTAGTATCTACATAACTAAGTGGTTGTGAGTTGTTGTGTGCCTGTCCAATTTAGGGTTTGTTGGTGGTTTCAGATCCACCTTTGTAGGAGGTCAGTTCAAGGTTGTTTGTGATATATAAATGTAATGATTGGCTTCAATAATCAATGAAGGTGAGCTCTGCTCACGTATTTAGTTCTGCCTTTGTTAATTAATTAAAATAAAATCTTGTATGAGAAGAAATTAATGAAAATATTGTGAGAGAAAATAAAATTGTATGAGAAGAAATATAGGGTAGTAGTCTAAACATTTTATATTTTTGGGGATATTTATTTAAAATTTTGCTAGAAATTGTTAGATCTGTAGATTTGAGTAATTATTTTTATATAATCCCAGTGCCTCAAGGACTTTTTCAGCATGAGTTCATTTCTGCATTCAGAAATGGATTTTAAACAACAACAAAAAGTCATTTCCTAAAACAGTTATACAAAGCTAGGTTGGTATTTTAATAGAACAAATTTAATCATAATATTTTCTAAATGTTTGAAGATAAATTATGTATAAAAATTTGAAATGCTTAATGTTTTAAGTGGATACATTATCCATCATTAAAGATAAATAAAATTGAAATAATAATAGAAAATGGTGTTTGGGTGAATATTTATAGGGTTAAAAAATAAGGTTAATAGTCCTAAACGTAAGAGTTACCATCTCATATTTTTTGAAATGTTTTATGTTTTTATGTTTTATATTTCAAGAACTATGGAGGAGTCGAACGATGGAGGCGAACCAGGAACCAGGACCCTTAGATCCTCGTAGTCCCTTCCTGAGACCTTTTCCTGGCTACAGGCACCTGCCTTCCTAGCTACCCTGTCAGCGACTCGTATGACTCCAATACTCGTTTCCGTCTTGGTCTTTGAATACGCTTGTTTTTTTTGTCTGCTCTCGGACCAACTCTCTCAGTTTCGTTTCTTGTCCTGTTAGGATCTGGTTTTTTCAACATGGTTCATTTCGGACTGTCTGCCACAGTCTCATTCTTGTCTTCTAGTCCTGACAGGGATTAGTCCTTTGTTTCTAAACCCATGTTCCACTGACCGTTTTCAAGTTTTCTTCAGCCCTTTTCGCCCCCTCTTCGTTTTTGCTAAGTTTTGTTCAGTGGGCCTGGAGTGGTCCCCCATCTTTTTTAAAAATGGACCCTCTGTCCAATAATCTAATGCACCCTGTAGACAAACTCATTTGGAAACAAGTGGGACTTTTCGATAAAATAGACTCCTTGGAAAAAAGAATTCCGAAGCTTCCCTCCAAACCTTTTACAAACTGCCTTTCCGTTCCCGATGAGTCCCATGGTGGGATAGGCCACCCTCCTTTGACAAGAGATCCTATTCTGAGAGCTACACCTGCTACTAACAGGCCCCTCCCTGTCTCCACTTCCTCCTTACCTCCTAACTGTCCTAATCGACTTACCCCTTCAGATTCTTTTAAAATCCCTCCTTCCCCTCACCGAGCTGCCTCTTATGGTCGCAAGGAGTGGAAAGCAAACAAAAGAACCAAGCGTTTAGTGTTGGGCAACGGAGTGGGCCTAGAGAACCTTTGTAAGATGTCCATTTGTGCACTGGTTGGTCGTATTTCCTATAAAATTTTGAGCTCACAACCTCTGGAGGACTGGATAAAGCTCAAGTGGTTGCCGATCCTTGGCTACTGCCCAGACGTCCTGTATCTAAAAAAAGGTTGGCTCTGCTTCTCCTGCAGATCTCCCGAAGACGCCTCACTATTACTGTCTTGCTTATGGGTCTTTGGAGGAAGCAGCCTCATGCTCAAACGCTGGCGTATGGCTTTCAACCCTGACACCGACTACTTCCAGCACAGACATATGTGGGTGTTGCTCCCGGGTCTTCCACTCCACCTATGGAATGAAGAAGCCATTAGAGCTATTGGCGACTCCTTGGGCAAGTTCATAGATTTTAACACTCAATCTCTCACGGGCTCTTCTAGGAAAATGGGCAGGGTACTGGTCGAGATGGACATAAATGTTGGTCTGCCAGAAACTCTAGAGATCGAATGGCGAGGGAGGAAACTTCTTCAGAACCTGGACTACCTTGGACTCCCGTTCTGATGCAATCGGTGCCGCGAGACTGGCCATCTTCGTCGAACGTGTCCTGGTAAGTCCTGGATCGACCCCTCTGATGATGTCGACCTGCTATTAAACCCCCCTGCCTTTATGGCTGCTAACCCTTCCCTTGCTTTCTTGGACACCCCCCCTGATCCTCCCTCCCCGCCCTTACCTGGACAACCTGATTCTCTGACGTCCAAGCTTTTTCAACTGTGCCCCTCTCTTTTTAATTCACTCACCGCTTCTGAAAAGGAAACCGTTAATCGCTCCCGCTGGTCCTCTTCCTCCTCCCTCCCTAAGTCCCCCCTTCCAGAAGCTGAGTTGCCACAACCTACCTCTCCCCTGGCTCCACCTCTTGACAACTCCCTTCTTACCACCTTTGATCCTACCCCCCCTCCCCCTTCGCCCCCGCTCCCACCTTCGCTGTCGACCTTTCAGACCTGTCCCTCTATCACTCCCTTAGTCCTGGAAGACCCCTCAGCGTTACTCCCTGGTTACAGATAGCTAGATGAAGACGAGGACTCCCTCTTGGCAGCGCTGAGCTCCTCAAATTCCGCTTAGCTTCTCCCGGACAGTGCCACCCAGTTACCAGTTTTTCGGGGAAAAGAGCTCATCGCTGCCTCCACAGAAGTGACTGCATCTTCCTCACACCATACTAAAACTCTCGACAAATCCTTTGCATGGTCGCGAGGTATAGGTTTTGAGCTTTCCCCACTCTAAACGAGAAGCGCTAGGAAGAAGAAGGATTTCTCAAGCACTCAACTTGCAGTCCCGGTCGTCTCAACACAAGATGGAAAGGCCCTTAGAGATATGAAGGCCATAGCACGATCCAAGTAATGATAATGCTCTCTCTTAACATACGAGGGATCGAAGGCACTCTCAAGGCTGCCTCCTTCCGAAGACTACTAGAGCACTCCAAACCGGATGTCATTTTTCTTCAAGAAACCCTCGCGGCTGATCAAATTTCCAGAGATTTCTTGCACCTTTTTCGCCCTCTTTGGGTCTCAGCAGCGTTAAAATCCATTAGCAACTCTGGTGGCATGCTGGCGGCCTAGGATCCAAGTCTTTTCGATTTAAAGTCCTTCATGACCTGTGGAGGCATTTTGTTGATAGGCAGATGTTTTGCTACCAATCAGGAGCTGACACTTTTAAATGTCTATGGCCCCTGCCAAGACAGACCCCAATTCTGGACTCACCTTGAAAACAACGACATCCTCTCCATTCCAAACCTCATACTGGGCGGAAATCTCAACATCACTCTATCAACTGATGAACACTGGGGAGGAGATTCCTCTTCTGGTTCAGGTGTAAACCTCTACAGAGACCTCTTTTTGACCAACAACCTCATCGATATATTGCTGGCCAGACTTGTTCCTACTTGGCAAAACGGGAGAAGCGGCTCTGAGGCCATTGCCAAACGACTCGATCGCTTCTTAATCTTCGATGGTTTCTTCTCTTCCATAGTCTTCCCAACCTCGTGGGTTGAGCTTCCTTTCTTCTCCAACCATGCTCCCATCCTCCTCAAATTGAACCTCCCCCTCCGACTCAAGCCTTTTCCCTACAAATTTAATCATCACTGGCTCTCCTCCGCGGATTACTCTGCTCTGGTACATTCTGTCTGGACAGATCCGTGTTTCCTGGAAGAAGAAAACCCACAGTTGAGAATCGTTTGGAAATTGAAAGCTCTAAAAGCGCGCTCAAAAGCTTGGAATAAAGATAAGAAGGCATCGTAGGAGAACAAATTGATTAAGCTGGAGACTGAGATCACACATCTCATCTTAACATCAACCTCAGCTGCCCTGTCGTTGGAGGACTCTGTTACTGTAAAGGCACTGGAGAAAAGTAGAGATGACCTTCTGCGTGAAGAAGAAAAATGTTGGAGGCTCCGCAGTCGTGCGACCTGGCTCAAATGGGGAGACTCTAATTCAAAACAATTTCACAGAGTGGCTAGCCACAATAGGAACAAAAAATTAATCTGGTCTATCGAAAGTGAAAGTGATGGGACTCTTCGCGGACAGGAGGCACTCAAAGTCGAGGTTGCCTCTCACTTCGAACACCTATTAAAAGCCAGATGTTGCCACCATCTACCTGCAAAATGTTCTACTGCCAATCTTTTCCCAAATTTGGTTACAACTGCTGAAGCCACTGATCTTTACAAACTCATCACACTGCTAGAGCTAAAGAAAATTTTGTTACTTTTCAGAAAGGAGAGGAGTCCAGGGCCCGATGGCTGGACGATAGAATTCTTCACCTTCTTTTTCAATCTCGTTGGATCAGATCTCCTCCAAATCGTGGAGGACTCTTGCATCAAAGGTAAAATTTCTAGAAGCCTAAACTCCACCTTCCTGGTTTTAATTCCTAAAGAAAACAATTCGATTTCCTTGAATGACTTCAGACCGATCTCCTTATGCAACCTCATCTACAAGGTAATATCCAAAGTTATCTCCAACCGAATTAATCCGTTTCTGGAGAGGAGTCTCTCAACTGAACAGCTCGGTTTTTTAAAGGGAAGAAGAATTCAAGATGCCATCGGTGTAGCACATGAGTGCATTCATAGCATCATTCAGAAAAATCAAAAGGCGTTGGTCATGAAACTAGATCTCAAAAAGGCTTTGACAACATTGATTGGGATTTTCTGAGACTAATCCTACACACAATAAGCTTTGGTGACAAGTTCACTGACTGGATTATGTCTTGTGTCACAAGTGCTAACTTTGTAGTGTTGATTAATGGGGAGGTGACTAGATTTTTTAAAAGCGAAAGGGGGCTCCGTCAGGGATGCCCACTATTTCCTTACCTCTTTATCCTTATTATGGAAGGCCTTAGCCTTCTCCTCTCTAAAAGCTTCTCCGATCACCGCTTCACTGGTATAAAGGTTTCAAATCTCATCAAGATCGTTCACCTCATGTTTGTTGACTATATTCTTCTATTGTCAAAAGTTGATTTAGCGGAGTGGCTTGTGATCCTGGAAATACTACAACTCTTCTGTTCTGTATGGGGTCTGTCCATTAATCCCTCAAAGTCCACTGTCCACTTTTGGGGTTTAGCTGAGGCCGAGCTCTCTCTCCTTAAAGACTCCATCCCCTTCTCCTTTTTTGACTTGAAAAAAGGCTTCAGGTACCTTGGTTACCAGCTGAAGCCAGGAGCCTCCTCCTCTAATGATTGGAACTGGCTAGTGGCAACCTTTGAAAGGAAAATAGGCTTTTGGTGTAATAAATGGTTGTCCCTGGGTGGACGACTTATCCTGGTCAAATCAGTGTTAGAAAGTCTGGCGGTTTATTGGATGACCCTGGAACGGATCCCCAACAAGATCATTATTCTGCTTCGCAGACTCTCCTTCAATTTCCTGTGGAATGACCTTGCAGGGAAGCGCTGCTTTCACCTTTGCAACTGGAAAACTCTTTCTAGACCTAAAAGGTCTGGGGGGTGGGGACTCAAGAACCTATCTATCTTCAATGCGGCCCTACTAGCTAGTTCTTTCTGGAGAGTGATCACTCTTGACAACATTTGGCACTGAGTCATCATGGACAAGTATCTAGGCTCCTTGCCCCTCCCTCTTTGGCTACGAAAGACACATCTACTACAGAAGAGGGCTTCACCCTTTTGGAGGGGTCTGGTTTCTTCCTCTCAGGTGATCCTTCACTGGCTCCGTTGAAGGCTTGGATCGGGCTCTGAGATCAAACTCGGCAGAGATAAAATCCTCGGTTTGGATGACCACTCGATTCTCTCTCTGCCACTCAGATCGTAGCTTGTTTCTTTAAATTACTGTTCCCTATCACAGATGAAGATGGTGACCCGCGCCTTCCCTCTCCCGGACCATTGGCTACACAGCAACGACCTTCCACTATTCGGGCCTTTGGCCTTGGAATGGAATTCTTACACAGTAGCATTAAAATGTGCCGGCATCTCCCTCATCGATGCACGAGACTCCCTCATCTGGGCCAGGGGTGATGCCTCTGGCATAGTCTCTGTCAAAAACGTCTACGTGGCTCTCCTGCCAGCACTGGACGTCGATACATTTACTCGGTGGCTCTTTCAGATGTGGAAGTGGCCGCTCCCTCTAAAACACAAACTTTTTATCTGGCTCTGTGCTAATGAAAAAGCTCTCACCTGGGAGGTGCTTCATAAGAAAGGATGGTAGGGCCCCAGGTTATGTTCTCTTTGTTGTCGAGCCTCCGAGGACATCCATCACTTACTGATACATTAAATTTTTTCAAAAGAACTCTGGAACCGCTTATTACAACACTTCTCCCTTTCATTCTCCTGGACCGGTGCCACCATCTCAAAGTGCTTCTCTTCTTGGTATTCTGAAAAAGCTACGTCGCTTTCAATGGCTGCCTATGTTTGCTGGCAGATCTGGACAGAACGCAACAAGGCCATTTTTGAGGACGCCACACCTTCCTCCCTTGCGGTTTTTCACAGAATTCTAGCTACCTTCCATTGGCAACCGTCTACTATTAAGGCTCTCCCTTACAAAGCTGTGGAGTTTAATTGGACTGAAGGTTACACTGTGTCTTGTTTTGACGGTGCGGCACAGTCTTCCGGATTATGTTGTGGGGCTGGAGGCACCTTCAAAACCCATCCGGAAAGGACCACAAAGTGGTTCATTAATTGTGGTGCGGGTACAAACACCAAAGCCGAGCTCATGGGCTTATGGGATTCTCTCACTCTCGCTTCCTTTTGGTCTTTAAACCACCTCCATGTTCTCGGAGACTCGAGAGTTATTATAGATTGGATCAATCGTAATTGTAATCTCCAATTCATCCATGTTGAAGGCTGGAAGCAAAAAACGCAGCAGTTGTCCAAACTCTTCACCGATATCCACTTCCACCATATCCCCAGATCGCACAATACCGAGGCGGATGCTCTCTCCAAGAGGGCTCTAAGCGAAGTGGTTGGAAGACTCTCGATCTATCACTGCGATAGAGGACAGGAGAGCCCAATCTCCTCTATCAATATCTTCGAATTTTAATGACCATTTCGGTTTGCTTGAGGACAACATTGTAAGTCGTGGAGGTAGTTGATTGGTTTTTGATTTCTCATGGAGGCGAATCAAGGTGTTAGCAATATTGCTAGCCGTGAAAGTAATGGATCGGATATAGATCACTATCGGTCCCTTGGAAGCACTGTGTTTTTTGAATGTACCGGTCCTATCCTGGCTATCGCACTGAACAAGCTTATTCAGCTTGCTGCTACGCATTGTAAATGAATTTATACCTTTTATAAATTTGAGAAAATTTTTCTTGGGAAAAAAAAGTGGATACACCATTCATCAACAAGGATATCTATGGCATTTTCACTTTATGACAATAGATTGGGACGGGTTTCCAACTATCTCTGTTGTTTTTATTTAATTCCCCATACAACGTTTAACTTTTTTTTTTAGTATCATATATTAAAAGTGTTTTACAATGAGAAGACTTTACACGGGCATGTGACTTATGTACATCAATAGTAAATATATGCGTCGCCCACGGATTCGATTGGCGGTCGAGATGAAATTTGCATTGAAGGATATAATGGAATATGATAACATGGATAAGCTCGACATGATTGGTCATGCTTCTCATCCGTGCAAACAACGTGATGTATATAGAGGGACATGTTCGCACATAAGGACCACCGACTATTTTTGCGATCTTTAATTTAATATAAAAACACACAAAAAAACAATGATTTCAGGATATCTTTTTAAWGAAAATCTTGTAAGAGAAGAAACATAAGGCRGTAGTCTAAACATTCTATATTTTTAGGGGATATTTATTTAAAATCTCGCGATAAATTGTTAGATCTACAKATTTGAGTGATTATTTATATATAATCCGAGTGTCCCGAGGACTTTTTCAGCATGTTGAATCTATTTCTGCATTCAGAAATGGATTTTAAACAACAAAAAATAGTCGGGCAAAAAAAATCATTTCGTAAAACAGTTAGACAAAGCTAGGTTGGTATTTTAATAGAACAAATTTAATCATAATCTTGTCTAAATGTTTGGAGATAAATTATGTATAAAATTTTGAAATGTTTAATGTTTTAAGTGGATACATTATCAATTATTAAGGATAAATAAAATTGAAATAATAATAGAAAAGGGTGTTTAGGTGGATATTTATAGGGTTAAAAATTAAGGTTAATAGTCCTAAAAGTAAGAATTACAACTTCATGTGAATTTTTTTGAAATGTTTTATACTTTAAGTGGATACACCATTCATCATCAAGAATAAATAAAACTGAAATAATAATAGAAAAGGGTGTTTGGGTGAATATTTATAGAGTTAAAAGTTAAAGTTAAAGGCCCTAGAAGAAAGAGTGCCAACCCCATGTGAAAAATCATTAAAATAATAAATAAAACTTACTTGAATTAAACAAGAAGGTTAAAGAAAATAAATTTCAAGAAATATAATTTGTTAAGATTATATTTCAATGAACTAAAAAGATGGCTATAAATGAGGAGATGGGTAAAAGTAAAAAAAAAAAAAGTAAAAGAGAAGAATAACATTATAGTTGGTATAAAAGATAAAAAAGTAAACCAACATATTAAAAAGAAAGAAGTTAAATAATAATAAATAAATAATTTTAAAAGTAGAAGGGCTAATGATCAATATTAGTAGAAGAGTAATAGGGTTCTCAAGCTAGAATTTTATTTTGGTAAAAGTAAATGAGATGATTAGATTTCTAGGGGTGGTCTACCATAA
Organism: Picea sitchensis; assembly: GCA_010110895.2. Lineage (NCBI taxonomy): Eukaryota > Viridiplantae > Streptophyta > Pinopsida > Pinales > Pinaceae > Picea > Picea sitchensis. The sequence continues at coordinate 89,722 of SNQJ01S0020052.1, forward strand.
TTGACTTAAAGATGTAATTATGGAAGGTGTCAACTATATGTTCATTGAGGTGGACTTTAAATGATCTACCAATTTGGTCTATGTATGATTTGGCATAAAAGTATGAAATTTTGTAAACTCCTTGGCTAAGCATGGGATATCCAATGGTTTTATGGGGTTTAAAGAGAGTTTAAATATTCTTTTTGGTCAAAATATTAGAGATATAATCCAGTTCATGGAAACTTTCACTATGAAATTTTTTTCTTATTGACTTAATGTCATTTTAAGAAAACTCATATCGTCAAAATTTCAAAAAAAATGAGTAGATTAGGGTGGAAGTTTGGCTTGTGTGATATTTTAAAAAAAGTATTAACTTGAAAGATTGAGTTTGTCAATTTTTCAACTCACTTCATAATAACTAGTCATAGGTCTCTTCTAGGAGGATTTAAACAAAACACTTGCTAGCAAGGAATTAGCCAAATGCCTAAAAAAATTAGGGATAATTGTTTCAGTGAGCTCCTTTGACTTTTAAACTCAATATTTATAAGGGAGTCCATTTTTTCCAACCAATTAAAGTTCTACCCTAATCCATTTGTTTTTCCAAATTTCAATGATCTAGGACATTTTAAAATGTGCAAAACACGGGAGAAAGTTTCGTAGTCAAAGTTCCCATCAATTTGGTGAAACAATGACTTCTAGCAAAATTTCCATAAGATTTGGGGGAGAATTTCTCCTTTAAAAACTTTGAGTTTGTCCACTTATTAACTTAATCCAATTTAATATGAAGTATGAATTATCTATTTATTAAAAAATTCCTTGAAAACACATCATTTTCAGTATTGGACGATTCATAAGATTTTTTCGCAGAAAGTATAAACTAGAATGTTTTCCAATTTTAAGTAGACTTAACAATTTTTAAACATTTAGCATTGTCTGTAATAAAAGTGTCCAAGTAATTCATGTGATTGTTTGTGATTTGTGCCTAGGGGACCCCATGCCTTTGTGCATGTAAATAATGTCTTTATAGAATACTAATATGTTTTTTGAACCATTAAAGGCAAGAAAACTAGGGTTCTTTGTGAGGGTCTTGTTGTGATCAATGATTACAATTCAAAATCATTGGAGTGAGCACTAAAATTGAAACTAATATGGTGTGGTTAGTGGGTTAATGGCTAGTACAAGTTAGTGGGAGAAGGGTTATATGCATTAATGGTTTTGTGGCTAAGGGTTAGTCTAGGATAGGTGTTAGTCATTAATTATTAGGACTTAGGGGGTAGACACATAAGTGATGCAC
>SNQJ01S0020052.1:101332-120484 GCA_010110895.2 Picea sitchensis
GTGCTCCTTAAGGCTCTCCCCCATCTCAAACATTGGTGATAAAATTACTATGAGAAAATTTCCACAAAGGAGCCTGGAATGTTCGAGGACGAACCCACTTGGGAATCTTTCGTAGATGTCGTCAAGGAACAATATTACTTTATTGGTAACTATGAAGACCAGTACATGAGATGGACCATGCTACATCAAGAGAAGGGCCAAGAAATGTCGAAGTTCACCAATACCTTCCATACCTTGTGCATTGAGCTGGGTATCAAATATTTTGAGCGATATTTGGTTCTGAAATACAGTGGGGCTCTAGACATGTACAGCCAAACTGAAATGGAGTTTCTGGACATCTGATCATTGGGACATGCTTATCGACATGTTATTAAACTCGATCAGAAATTTAAGCACCGGGACAAATGAGAGTTCGGGTCTGCAATTCCACAACAACCAAAGTATGGTAAATACGACCCTAACAACCAGCCTCTAGAAAACCAGTCCAAGCCACAGGAAAAGAAGGGTAACAAAAAGACAAAGAAGGATAATAGAAAGTGGTGCGATTTCCACAAAATCCTCTGGAACAACACTGATGAATGTCACTAAAAACAATTATTGGTGGTCGAGATCAAAGAAAAAGAGTCAAAACCTAACTCATAAAATAATGGAAGGAGATAGATCATCGACGCAGACCCCACTACCATTGTCTCAACCTCAATGATCCAACAAGAAGAACCAACAGATCTTGAAGAGGGGGAGCACCTCTTACATTCACAGATGTGGGTAAAGGGGACCATGTTGCATTTCATTGTTGATAGCAGAAGAAAAAAAAAACTCATCTCAACATAGGTCGTCAAACAGTTGGAATTGCCAACAACACCACACCTGCAACCATACAACATCGAGTGGCTTCGCCAGGGACGAGATCTTCATGTCAGCCAACACTATCGCTTGTTTTATGGCATCAAGACCTTCAAGGATGAGGTATTATGCGATATCACCTCGATGGATGTCTGTGATATTCTTTTGGGCCAACCATATATGTGGAAGCATCATGTTGTTTATGAGTCTCGACCCTGTAGTGTCATTGTTACTCTGGGGGATCACCTCTATAGGATACCAGAGGTAGTTCTGACTACTGTTTAAAAAAAAATAGTGTAGCAAAGTCGTCTCTCAAATGGAAAATTTTATTTTCTTCGCGATTTGAGAAGAATGTGAACATAAGGAAATGTGACCACTACGGCCTCGGTCCAAGCCCATTCTATACAACAGAAGCATGTCGACAAGATTAAAGAAAAGCACAAATATTCGTTCTACACATCGTCATCTCATTTAGTGATACTATTTAAATAGGTCCAACCTCCGCAACATCAAGTTCGTGACAGCCTTCCACAAGCCAAGCAACGCAACTTCTAGAGCAAGAAAAACATCTCACCAAAGTTTAGATTCAACAAACGCTTCCTCGTCTCTTACTAGAACTCAACGCAATGGATACCATTACTTCCTAAGGAGGGAGCATTGATCTATATGTATATCAGTGGCCACCCACCTATCCCACAGGCTCAAAGAACAATTTTCCACTTTGGCAGTTTTTTACAGTTTTTCGAGTCCCAAACTTCTGGGGCCATTTTGAGGGCCTAAATGACGTTTTTATGGAATTTTGAGGGGAAGGGGTTGTTACCAATATTCCCTAACCCTTGAAAAATATTATACTTCTCGGATAGACCTTTTCGAAGAGGTATTGAACACCCCAAACAAAGATCGTATGCCAAAGTTATGCCCTCAGGAAGTTGATGTATCAACTAGCCCCATCGGGGCCCGCAAACCTTTTGGCCTTTCATCTTCCAAGGTTAGGGTTTTGTATTTTCATTATATTAAAAAAGACTTTGGAGCCTCATTGTAAACATAATCATCATCTTCTTGCGAATGAGCGTAGCCATCACATCTCTTCTAAAATATAAGCTGCCACCATTCTAGCGAGTTCATTCACTCTGTATTTTTACAGTTATGTACATTTCACTCATTAATAGAAATTATGTATTATTGTATATATGTGCCTCTTGTTATATATCTGGTATATCTATGTTATTTTATTGGATCTCTTGCAATATCTCTGTATATTTCTTTGTTATATATCCTCTCTCATTTCGTGCTCAAAATAATATGGATCAAGTCGATTGGTAATCCAACTTGGTAGTCAACTGTAACAAAATCCTGAGATTGATGGGATTTGTAGCCATTGATCTACGTGGATCTGTAACCATTTTTTTGGCACCTTTATTTAGGGTTTTTCCTACTGTAAAACCTATAAATAAGGCATGTTGTAATGTTGTAAAATCTAATTATAGAATAACTAATATTTAGATCAATCGTTTAGAGGTTGTTGGTCATGTAGATGTAAGTCAAATTGGATACAAGGTTGTCCTTATGCAAAGAAATAGCGTAGGAGGTTGATTGTGTCTTAGGTGTATACCAAGGTTAGACCTGTAACCATTTATTCTGAATGAATAATACAACAAGAGAGAAAGACCCTCAAGGAATGTTGGTTTTCCCGTTTGGGTTTCTAGGGTAAAATCTCTGTGTGATGTGTGTTTGCTTTGTCATTTCTTTTATAGCTTAAATATTTATTCATATCTTCTGTTGGGTTTAGCATGGAAGTATAATTTCCTAACAAGTGGTATCATAGCTTGATTTAACAACCTTGGATTTGAGATAAACCCTAGGTTCATAAAGAGTTATAAGTCATAAATCTTTAAAATTGTGCTTCAAAGAATGTCGAGAAGCTCGAGAATAGAGATTGAAAAATTCAATGCCTAGAATTTTGAGCTTTGGAAGTTTAAAACTAAAGATCTCCTTGTAGATAAAAACTAGTGGGTAGCAGTCCATCCAGATACTATTCCGGTAGGTATGTCGAGGGAAGAATGGAAGAAACTCGAGAGAAGGAAAAGGAGTACGATATGAATGTGTCTTGCAGATTCATTATTGTTGAATGTATCAGGTGAAGACTCGGCCAAGAAACTGTGGGACAAGTCGGGAATCTTATACCAGTTGAAATCCATGGTAAATAAGTTGTTCCTTAGAAAGAAAATGTATCTTTTGAGGATGAGTGAGGGAAGTTCGGTAACTAGGCATTTAAATATGTTTAATACCATAATAATCTAGTTATATTATGTGGATATTAAAATCATCGAGGAAGAAAAATGTGTTATCTTATTATGTTCGTTGTCGGACTCCTATGATAACTTAGTCATGTATATAGAGATTAATTCAACCAAATTAGCACTAGAAGATGTTGTTGCATCTCTGTTGTCAGAATAAATGAGTAGGAAGAACATGGAAGGATTGACCAAAGATGCATTAGTGGTGAGAGGTCGAACGATTAACAGAGATAAAGGAAAATTCTATGGTAGAAATTCTAAGTCAAAGGGTAGATCTAAATCCCCTAATAATTTGATGAGAATATGATAGAAATACAGTAAAGTTGGGCATTATAAAAAGGATTGCAAGTCAAAGGAAATGGAAGTGAGTACATGATCCGATGAGAAGCAGTCGACTGAGAGAAAGACTACTCCAGATAAGGGAGACGATGTGTACCTGGCGTTGACCAGTACATAGTTGGATCAATATGTTTGGTTGACCGACTCAAGAGAATCCTATCATATGACACCACATAGAAAATGGTTCTGTGAATATGAACGATATGAAGGAGAAGATGTTTTCTTAGGGGATGACTCGTCAACTAAAATTTTTGGTTGGGGAAGAGTCTGACTGATGTTGCGGGATGGGAGGTGTAGAACCCTTCCAGGTTTGCTACATATTCCAGGTTTGTCCAGAAACCTGATATCTGTCAGTAATATGAGTGATGCATGAGTGCATACTCTATTTTAGAAGGATATGTGCAAGATGGCCAAAGGTGTGATGGTATTAATAAAAAGACTTCAGATTGGAACCCTATAAAATTTATTAGGGAATGTCGACTCGAATAGATGTAACAACATTGTTGTTCCTGAATTTGACTGGAATTAGACTCGACACGACTCAACTCAGGTTGTGTTGATTCAAGCCCACTCGACAAGGCTTTGTCAAGTTGACCTGACCATGCTATGGCACGAGAGGATGGGACACAATGGAGAAAAAGGGCTTTGAGCTATGTGTAATAAGGGTATGGTCTAATATTTTCCTAAAAGTAATTTAGAAGTCAACTTTTGTGAAAATTGAATATATGGAAAACAAAGTCGGTTAAGGTTCCCATATGGAGCGACAAGGGAAAAGGGTATTCTATAATTGGTTCATAGTGATGTGTTTAACCATGTTTTAGTTCCTTCACTTGGTGGATCCCTTTATTATGTATCCTTCATAGAAGATTTTTCCATTAATACATGGATATATTTCTTGAGGAATAAATCAGAGTTTTTTGATAAATTGAAAGAGTTTAAGTATCTTGTAGAAAACTAAAAAGATAAGAAAATAAAGATGTTGATAACTGACAACAATGGTGAATTCTTTGGAAATTATTTTGAGCAGTTCTGCAAGCAATGTGGCATAGCATGCCAAAATACCACACCATATGCCCCACAAAAAAATGGAGTTTCTGAGAGAACGAGCGGGACGTCGATGGATAAGGCAAGGAGAATGCTCGGCGGTGATGGGCTCACACAAGAATTTTGGGCAGAGGTAATCGACACTGCACAATATCTGGTGAATATGTCTCCTTCGTCAGCACTAGTCGACATGACTTCACATGAGGTATGGTCTGGTAAGAAGCCTTCGGTTTCACATCTCAAAGTATTTGGCTATGATGCATTTGTGCATGTTCCCAAGGAAAAGAGGAGCAAACTGGACAATAAGGAAGTCAAGTGTAGTTTCATTTGATACAAAGAAGGAATGAAATGATATAACCTCTGGGATCATGCATCAAGGAAAAGAGTGTATACTCGAGATGTGGTCTTTAGAGAAGTTGGAAGGGAGTCTGAGTCTAAAGTGATGATTAAAATAAAAAAATAATCCAGAGAAGGAGAGGTTTGAACTGAGGAATGATCAATAATATGATTAAGATGAGTTTACTTAATCAGATGAAGAGGTGGAACAACCAACCCTAGTTATAAGGAGGTCTGCATGAGTAAGAAAACCAGTTGAAAGGTATATTCCACCTGACTTTAATTCTACATTTGTGTTAATTTCCACTGATGAGGAGCTCAAGTTGGTCAAGGAGGCAGTCGACTCGGCAGAGGGTAGACTCTAGAAGGATGTCATGTTCGAAGATATGGAATCCTTACATAAGAATGAGACATGGGATTTAGTCCAATTACTTAGTGGAAGAAAGATTGTCAGTAGTAAGTGGGTATCCAAGAAGAAGATAAATACACCAGATTAAGTCGAGAAATTGAAAGCTAGATTGGTAGTGAAAGGGTATTCCCAAGTCTAAGGAGTCAACTTTCGTGAGATTTTCTCTCTTGTTGCAAAATTAAATTCCGTTAGAGTACTAATGTCTCTGGCTGCAACATTCCATATGGAAATAGAACAAATGGAAGTGAAGACAAAATTTCTACATGGGGACGTGGAAGAATAAATATTCATGAAACAACCTGAAGGATTTATAGTAAAAGACAAGAAATATTTGGTGTGAAAGTTAAAAATATCCCTTTATAGTCTAAAGCAATCACCAAGGATTTGGTACCAAAATTTCGACACATACATACTTAGTTAAGGATTTGTAAGAAGCTAACCTAATCACTGCATATATTCCAAAGAAGGTGGGTGCTTCATATATGTAGCATTGTATGTCGACGACATGTTGCTGATTGGAAATAGCATGGACACAATCAAAGGAGGTGAAGAATAAACTATCCTCCAAGTTCGGCATGAAGGATCTCGGTGCAGAGAACTTCATTCTGGGAATGGAGATCGAGAGAGATCATGCAGCTAGAAATCTCCGGTTGAATCAAAAGAAGTATATTGAAACAATTTTGAAACGCTTCAACATGCATGATTGCAAACCTGTAAATGTGCCAATTCATGTGGGAGTAACGATAACTGTTGAACAATGTCCAAAGACACAGAATGAAATAGAGAATATGGGCACGTGTCCCCTATGCAAGTATTGTTGGTAGTCTAATGTATGCAATGGTCTGCACTCAACCAAAGATTTCCCATGCAGTAGGAGTGTTGAGAAGATACATGTCAACACCTAGAAAGGAGCACTGGACAATTGTCAAGAGAGCATTTGGGTATTTGTGTGGAACAAAAGACTATGCTATATGCTACCAAAGGAAACCTGGAAATGATAGTGAAGTAGATGTACATGACTTTGTTGACATTGACTGGGTTGGAGATCTAGATTGACGAAGGTTGACCAATGGATATGTGTTCAAGATGTTTGGTGGAGTAATCAACTGGATGATTAAGCGACAAGCAGTCGAAGCCCTGACAACAATAGAAGTTGAATACATGGCATCCAATCATGGAAGTAAAGAAGTAGTATGGTTGCAACTACTGTGTTTAGGGATCGAGTTTGAACAAAGAGCTATGAAGATAAATTGCAATAGTCAAAGCACAATATTTTTGGCAAAGAACCCAACTTATCATTCCAAGACTAAGCATATTGATGTACAATACCATTTCATGAGAGACATGGTGAAGAGAAACAAGGTGCTACTAGAGAAAGTAGACACGTTAGAAAATATAGCAGACTCTTAATTGACCAACTCTGTGAGTGATGTGAAGTTCTCTTGGTGTAGAGGCAATGGACATTGTTGCCCCGGGTCTATGAACAAAAGTTCAGAAATCTCTCGATTTATGCAAAGAAGACAACAAGTGGGAGAATGTTGGGATGTTATATTATTTACAGTGAAAGTCAAGGTCGAAGTGTTCGACCGAGAAAAGTCGAAGTCAAAATAATCGACAAAAAGTTGAAGAGGTTGACAGGCAATCTTGTGGAAACCAACTGAAGATCGAATGAAGGTCGACTAGGAATCTGACTTTGTAGTCGACTATAACAGAACTCGAGATTTTCTAGATTAGTAGCCAATGATCTGGGTGGATCTATAACTGTTTTTTGGGTGCCTTTCTTTAGAGTTTTGCCTACTGTAAATCCTATAAATAAGGCATGTTGTAATGTTATAAAATCTAATTGTAGAATAGCTAATCTTTAGATCAATTGTTTAGAGTTTGTTGGTCATGTAGATGTAAGCCGAATTGGCTACATGGTTGTCCTTGTGTAAAGAAAGAGGGTATGATGTCAATTGTGTCTTAGGTGTAGACCAAGATTACACGTGTAACCATTTATTTTGAATGAATAAATCAAAAAGGGAGAAAAACACTCAAGGAATGTTGGTTTTCCCGTTTGGGTTTCTAGGGTAAAATCTTTGTGTACCATGTGTTTACTTTGTCATAATTTCTTTTATAGCTTAAATATTTCTTCCTCTCTTATGTTGGGTTTAGCGTGGAAGTATAATTTCCTAACAAGGCCCATATCAAAGTAGTTTGAGCTTCTTGTGGAGGCATGTGAGCACTCTTTTTGCAAATACAACCACACCTTATTGCCAACATAAGTGGTAAACTTATATATAACAATTATTCTCAACTTGAAAAGCAGATAAATATATCAATCAACAAATTCAAGTATCTATATCAACTAACTTCGTAGAAATGATTAGATGACACCAACAGATCGATGGATTTAGAGGGCAGTCGATGGAAATGAGGGAGGAGAGCGTGGGTATTTATAACTAAGGTGTGGCGGTCTAACTCTGGAAGTCTCTTGCTTTCCTTTGAATTGGATAGGATATACTACACACTGTACCTGGACACTCACCCTACCCGTTGCAGGCCCTCTGCCCGCAACGGGCGAGCGAAACGGACAGTGGAAGCTTCTTAGTTGGTGCTAAAATATGAATAGTTAGGAAGGCGGTTGGATAATTTTAGTTCTGTAACGGATGTTATGACATTTTCGCTTTCTGACAATGGATTGGGACGGGTTCCCAACCTTCTCTGTTGTTCTTATTTAATTTCTCATACAACGTTTAACTTTTTTTAATATCATATATTAAAAGTGTTTTACAATGAGAAGACATTACATGGGTATGTGACTTACGTACATCAACAATAAATATTCGCGTCGCCCACGAATTCAATTGGCAGTTGAGATGAAATTTGCATTGAAGGCTATAATGGAATATGATGTATAAGCTCGACAGGATTGGTCATTGCTTCTCATTCGTGAAAACAACATGATGTATATATAGAGGGACATGTTCGCACGTGAGGACCATCGACCATTTTTGCGATCTTTAATTTAATATAAAAAAAATGATTTCAGAATATCTTCTTAATGAAAATCTTGTAAGAGAAAATAAAATCTTGTATGAGAAGAAATTAATGAAAATCTTGTAAGAGAAAATAAAATCTTGTATGAGAAGAAATATAGGGTAATAGTCTAAACATTCTATATTTTTTGGGATATTTATTTAAAAATTTGCTAGAAATTGTTAGATCTGTAGATTTGAGTGATTATTTTTATATAATCCTAGTGCCTCAAGGACTTTTTGAGCATGAGTTCATTTCTGCATTTAGAAATGGATTTTAAACAACAACAAAAAATCATTTCCTAACACAGTTAGACAAAGCTAGGTTGGTATTTTAATAGAACAAATTTAATCATAATCTTCTCTAAATGTTTGGAGATAAATTATGTATAAAAGTTTGAAATTCTTAATGTTTTAAGTGGATACATTATCCATCATTAAGGATAAATAAAATTGAAATAATAATAGAAAATGGTGTTTGGGTGGATATCTATAGGGTTAAACAATAAGGTTAATAGTCCTAAACGTAAGAGTTACCACTTCATATTTTTTGAAATGTTTTATATTTTAAGTGGATACCCCATTATCATCAAGGATAAATAAAACTGAAATAATAATAGAAAAGGGTGTTTGCGTGGATATTTATAGGGTTAAAAATTAAGGTTAATAACCCTAGAAGAAAGAGTGACAACCCTGAAAAATGATTAAAATAGTAAATAAAAGTTACTTGAATTAAACAAGAAGGTTAAAGAAAATAAATTTCAAGAAATATAATTTGTTAAGATTATATTTCAATGAACTAAAAAGATGGCTATAAATGAGTATGGATAAAAGTACCCAAACAAAAAAAAAAAAAAAGGTAAAAGAGAAGAATAACATTATAGTTGGTATAAAAGATAAAAAAGTAAACCAAGGAATTAAAAAGAAATAAGTTAAATAATAATAAATAAATAATTTTAAAAGTAGAAGGGTTAATGATCAATACTAGTATAAGAGTAATAGGGTTCTCAAGCTAGAATTTTATTTTGGTCAAAGCAAATGAGATGATTAGATTTCTAGGGGTGGTCTACCATAATTGACTTAAAGATGTAATTATGGAAGGTGTAGCTATATGTTCATTGAGTTGGGCTTTAAATGATCTACCAATTTGGCCTATGTATGATTTGGCACAAAAGTATGAAATTTTGTAAACTCCTTGGCTAAGCATGGGATATCCAATGGTTTTATGGGGTTTAAAGAGAGTTTAAATATTATTTTTGGTCAAAATATTAGAGATATAATCTAGTTTATTCATGGAAACTTTCACAATGAAAATTTTCTCTTATTGGCTTAATGTCATTTTAAGAAAACTCACATTGTCAAAATTTCAAAAAAAATGAGTAGATTAGGGTGGAAGTTTGGCTTGTGTGATATTTTAATAAAAGTATTAACTTGAAAGATTGAGTTTGTCAACTTTTTAGCTAACTTCATAATAACTAGTTAGGCGTATGTTCTAGGAGGATTTAAAGAAAGTTCTACCCTAATCCATTTGTTTTTCCAAATTTCAATGATCTAAGACATTTTAAAATGTGCAAAACCTGAGAAAGTTTCATAGTCAAAGTTCCCATCAATTTGGTGAAACAATGACTTCTAGCAAAATTTCCACAGATTTGGGGGAGAATTTCTCCTTTAAAAACTTTGAGTTTGTCCACTTATTAACTTAATCCAATTTAATATGAAGTATGAATTATCTATTTATTAAAAAAATTCCTTGAAAACACATCATTTTTAGTAATGGTGGATTCATAAGATTTTTTCGTAGAAAGTAGAATGTAGAATGTTTTCCAATTTTAAGTAGACTTAACAATTTTTAAACATTTAACGTTGTGTAATAAAAGTGTCTAACTAATTTAGGTGATTGTTCTTGATTTGTGCTTAGGGGGCCAATGCCTTTGTGCATGTAAATAGTGCCTTTTATAGAATGCTAATATGTATTTTGAACCATTAAAGTAAAGAAAACTAGGGTTCTTTGTGAGGGTCTTTTGTTGTGATCAATGATTACAATTCAAAATCATTGGAGTGAGCACTAAAATTGAAACTAATATGGTGTGGTTAGTGGGTTAATGGCTAGTACATCTTAGTGGGAGAAGGGTTATATGGGTTATATGCATTAATGGTTTTGTGGCTAAGGGTTAGTCTAGGATAGGTGTTAGCCATTAATTGTTAGGATAGCATGGAAGTATAATTTCCTAACAAGGTCCATATCAACGTAGTTTGAGCTTATTGTGGAGGCATGTGGGCACTCTTTTTGCAAATACAACCACACCTTATTGTCAACATAAGTGGTAAACTTATATATAACAATTATTCTCAACTTCTCCTCTTTTTAATTGTTGTTGGATTGGTTAGATCAATTAAAAAAAATGGGTTTTCTGTCTTCCTTAGTTTGAGAAAGGGAGAACTCTTTTTGTGTACATGTAATAGCTAGAGCTACATCAACTGGAGCCAACAGATGGAACCCCAGGAATGACCAATATAATTATGAAGAGCTCTGCTATAACTTTGAGCATAAGGGAGGCTTTCATTCCATGTATGTGGATGCATTGAGTTGTACATTCTTAGGATATGCACAATTATAATGTTGACTACCTCTATTTGTGCATCGCTCGGGGATGTCAGGTAGTTGATTTGGTAAAGTTGGTTTCCATCATTGATCACAAGCTAGATGTCCCTATTTGAAACAATGGTTTGTGGTTGCCCAAAATAAACCCAAACGTGCTCGAAGATGAAGTTATCAATGGATTTTGTGATGATACTCTTCTTGCAAGGTACCAAAATTCTAGCCACCAGTGAAATTCGGATGCTCAAATAAATACTTCAAGTTATTACGATCAAGTTTTGGGTTTAAATCTTTTTCCCATTAACGAATGCTCCATATTTTCAAAACATGCACTATTGTAGCAAGTTACAAGTCATGATTTACATAGTTTTATCATGCTCTTTTAGTTTCCTTCCATAAAAACTCCACCTATTCCTTTAAGCACAAGTGCACATATCAAAATCCTTGTGTGGATCAACAATCTTCTGAGTTGGGAAAATTATAAGCTTTATCAATAGTTGAAAGTTTCCCTTGCATCCTTGGGACTATTCAAAATTCTTCTCTTTCTTTTACAAATAAGTAATTTAGTATGCAATTTGAATAATATCTCAATAAATCTTCCACAATAACCAACAAAATCCATGAAATATGCTATAAAGCATATCCTATTACAATCCTTGAAGTCAGTCAAAGTGAATCAATTCATTATGGTCTCAATTTTTTTATGAATACACTTCCGTTCTATCTTAACATATAATATAATCTATATAATTAATTTGCTAATCATAAAAATCACATTTAATTTAACTTGTTATTCTTGTAATTCTTATGATGAAATTTTAATTATAAAAAGTGTATTGTGGTAAATTTGTGTTTAATTATGAAAAGTACAATGTAGTAAATTTGTAAAATTTTGTTTCCTCCTAAAAAAAATCATAAATTCAAATCCAAAAAGATAAGATATGTATACATCAATAAACTTAAAGAACTTAAAGGTTAAATTCTCTAATACTATTACTCTTATAATAAACTTAATTTTACTATTGTTACATCTTCTGTGAAAACATTATCTCAACAACTTTTCAATATAATTACATAAATAAAATAAAAGTGTATCACTCTTTTTCAATCAATGATTGTTATGTTAAAATAATATAGCTAAATTAAATTAAAGTATATTATTCTTGTTAGGTAATGAATTGCCGTCCAAAAATAATATAACTGGTTATAAATATGCAGCAACTTTACACATCGATATCCAGCTTTAAACAGAAAACCGGTGAGACGTTTTTGTATAGTAAATATACAATAAATTTTATGAGTACACATGGATATGAGCTTGAAAGACACCAATGAGGCGTTCAGTTCAATTATCCCCAAACTCGTTACTCCAAATCCGAACTAAGCAATGCGGATCGATCGGATGATATCGATATCTTTGATCCTCTCTTCTAACATATGCAAATTATTCATCAAAACCACACAACACGCACATACTGTTATTATCATCAATGCTCACAGGCAAAGCGAAATACAGATTCAAGGGCAAAGCGAAGGAGAAGTGAAACACGGATTCACGGATGGACAAGGGTTTGCAGTAACTTTCATGGTGCTACTTCTTCTCTTCTTCTTCCTTCCTTACTCTTCTTGTTATCGTGGCCCGGAAGCTTCTCTTTGATTTTATCTAACAGACCCTTAGCTACTTCTCCTCTTCACCCGCATACTGATCTGAAGAATGCTGTGCGCCGCCGGGGAACTTTTCCTTGTTATTGTCCTTTGCACCTTTCTTCTTCCTCCCCTTCTTTCTTCTTCCTGCCTTCCTCTTCTTCATCGCTCAACTGCATTTATATATATTCATCTCTCAGTGCACAGGAAGGAAGGGAGGTGATCATATATAAAGCAACGGAGGAATGATTAATGAATGAAAAATAGTAAGAGAGTGGGAGACTTACAGAGCTGGAGCTGGAGCTGTGTGTGCGGTGAAGCTTTCCCAACAAACCCGTGTGTTTTTTGTTTCTCAGCTTCCTCAGGGGTAAGTTGCCCCTCGTGACCGTGACCGTGCTCTACTCCATGCTAAGGAGGAGTTGGATAATAAACAGCCTCAGTCTGAGCCTCATTTTGGGTGTGAGGAGTTGGGTAATAAGAAGCAGCCTCAGTCTGAGCCTCATTTTGGGTGTGGGTAGCAGGGGGGTGCAGGATCTGATCATCATCATGCTTTCCCTCTTCTTTCTTCTTGCCGAACAAACCAAACAAACCGCGATCCTGGTGCTCTGGCGCTTGTTCGGCCATATTGATACTAATTTGAAAAGCAGATAAATATATCAATCAACAAATTCAGATATCTATATCAACTAACTGCGTAGAAATGATCAGATGACACCAACAGATGGATAGATTTAGAGGGCATTCGATGGAAATGAGGGAGGAGAGCGTGGGTATTTATAGCTGTGGTGTGGTAGTCTAACTCTGGAAGTCTCTTGCTCGCCATTGGATTGGATAGGGCATACTACGCGCTGTACCTGGTGATACACCCTGCCCGCAACGGGCAGACGAAACGGACAGTGGAAGCTTCGTAGTCGGTGCTAAAATATGAATAGTTAGGAAGGCAGTTGGATCATTTTAGTAACGGATGTTATGGCATTTTCGCTTTCTGACAATGGATTGGGACGGGTACCTAACAGTCTCTGTTCTTATTTAATTCCCCGTACAGCGTGTAACTTTTTTTAATGTCATATATTAAAAAGTGTTTTACAATGTGAAGACATTACACGGGCATGTGACTTACGTACATCAACGGTAAAAATATACGCGTCGGTCACGGATTCGGTTGTCGGTGGAGATGAATTTTGCATTGAAGGCTATAATGGAATATTATAACACGGATAAGCTCGACACGATTGGTCATTGCTTCTTATCGAGGCAACCGACATGATCTATGGGGGGACATGTGAGGACCACCGACCATCTTTGTGTGAATTGGTAGTGGACAACAACAATTTTTCCCAATGAAAATCTTAGGTAAAAAAGAGGATCTGTTTTTCATATTTAGGGAAATAAGAGAAAGTTAATGATAAACATTTATTTAGGGTAGGGAAATAATATAAAGTTAATGATCAAATAAATTTAATTATATATTTTTTAATTTTATCTAAAGTTACAATTTCAATTTATTGATGAAAAATTTTACAATGAAAATTTGTTTTGGGTTTTATTCTGTTTTAAGAAAACCTCAAAAATGAAAATTGAAAAAAAAAAGGTGGAATAGGATGGAATTTTATCTTACATATTAAAAAATATATATATTCACTTATTTTAGGAGGATTTGAATCGGAACTAGCCAAATGTCTAACAAAATTAGTTATAATTATTTGGATTTTCAAACTCAATATTTATAAGGGAGACCATTTCTTCCGGCTAATTAAAGTTCTACCCTAACTTATTCATTTTTCCAAATTTTTGTGATTTAGATCATCTTAAAATGTGCAAAACCCCCAAGAAGAAAGCTATGTAGTCAAAGTTCTTATCAATTTTGTGAAACAATGATTTCCAACAAATTTCATACCATATTTAAGGGATAATTTACAGTTTAAAAACTTTAAGTTTGTCTATTTATTAACCTAATACAATTTAATATGTACTAATCATTTAATACAATTTAATATGTAGTATGAATTCTCTATTTATTAAAAAAAAAAAAAAAAAAAACAAAACGTTGAATCATCTTTGATTGATAATTGACTATTTATAGGGGATTTTTTCATAGAAAGTAGAAACTAAGATGTTTTCCAATTTTAAGTTGAATTAACAAATTTTAAGCATTTAACATTGTGTGTAATAAAGTGTCAAATAGATGAAAGATGTTCTGCCTAGGAACCCAATTCCTTCAGGTAGATAAATTATGTTTTATAGACTATTGATATGTTTTTTGAACCATTAAAAGCAAGAAAACCAAGGTTATCCTTGAGTGGTTTTGTTGTCATCAATAATTACATTTCAAAATAATTAGAGTGAACACTAAAATTGAAGCTAATATGGTGTGGTTAGTGGGTTAGGGGTAATTGGGTTAATGGCTAGTATGGCTCCGTAGGATAAGTAGGATAAGGCTTATGGGAATTAATTGTTTTGTGGCTAAGGGTTAGTCTAGGATAGAGGTTAGTGGTTAATAGTTCGAAGTTAAGGAGACACACATAAGTGATGCACATAAAAATTCAACCTACATAATCACCTCACACATATAAGAAGCTAACTCCTTAATCCCTAATTCTTAACTCCTTCATCCTCAATCCACAAACACTTAACTAGTAAATCCTCAATGCTTAATCCCTTAAACCTATATGTTCCATATTATAACATAGAACGGGATCATTGTAAACAAAACACACAATAACATAATGACAATCAAATTTTATTAACGAATTGATGTTGAAAAACATACTAACCTCCTATTCACCCTTGATATAATGAGCACTAACAAATATGGTTGGCTATAACAGACCATGGTTTGACTACAAGTCTCCATAGTTGAATGCAACCCTATTATGTGAATGGTTGATGCTACTAACCTAGCAACCACTCATTAACCTCTAATCAACCATGTTGGGTCTAAAATAGTTTCCAACTTGTAAACAATAAAAGTACACCCAAACGACCTATCAATCAAGTGAATTTAGCTTGGACTGGGCTTATCATTCTATCGATAACACTTTAAAGGTTATCATACTAGAATACCTAACTAGATATCGATTCATTTTCATGGTTGAAACAAAGAAAAACAATGTTAACACTAAATGAACAATTTATGATAAGGCATCACAAACAATAAGTGATAACTTTTCGAAACAAGATGGAATGACTCAATAAAAAAAACTCATCGAATCAAAAATCAAATTGATATGTATCTAACACTTATAGTACTAAGTAAGTCAATTAATTAGAAGTACAACATCCACATTCATATATGTTTTATCCTAACTAATGGTAACCATTCAAGTCACAAAGTAGACCACCATGGGAAAACTTGAGTATCCATTCAAGTCACAAAGTAGACCACAGTGGGAAAACTTGAGTATTGGGAGGAAATCTATTTCAAAAAGAGGCATAAGTACTTATCTCTAACAATCAAGAGTATAATACCCAACCCTAAGACATCGATCAATATGACCATGCTCTAGGTATCATAGGTCATAATAGAAAAATAAAAAAGAGAGTATCGTGATCTTCTAATGATAGCTCTACTTATAGTGAGAGGTCACTTAAACATGGTAAACTTTGAGCATTAGGTTAAGTGCTCACTTCTGGTTTTCTTTGATCAAAACTAATTACAATACATTTTCTGATACTTATGGGTATTAATTACAAAAGGAGATGGATGTTCACACAAAACACTATCCAATGGGCTTGAAATGCCTCTAGTGACCTCATGATTTCATTGCTTTGTTTGATCAAGATGTCAGGTATGTATTGCTATGGCTTCAACGTTTAGTATGCCTTATGCTTTCTTGGGTCATGAAGTTTTATGCACTTGCGAAATGATCATTGTTATTTCCTAAATTTTTCTCACATGTAACATTTGGGTGACTATTCCCAAAGGCATCACTATCACTATTTGATATTAAAGTATCATAATTATGCTACCTCATATCTATTTAACATCTTAGCAAGACAATTTAAACATTAATTTGATTGCTTCATTGATCACACAAATAACCTTTTATTAAAAGGCATGAGTCGTGCGGGAAATATTTCAATACCCACATGACCCTACTAAAGATGAACTCAACTACTTCGATAATGCATTAATGGAAAAAGTCCTAGGTTGAGCGGCATTAGGGTGTTGTAGAAGGAAAATTTGAGGTCCTATCTCCTAAATGCTTGGTTCTTTGGCCTCCCAAGGGGTCTAATCAAGCACATGGGATCCCACTTGGAAGAGGAGCATTTACATTGGAGCCCCAATTTTTCCTATAAAAGAAATCCATGGGGTAGCATTTGAGGAGAAGATCAATTGCAAGGTTATGTCGAAGGAATGAACTTGGAGACCAATCATCTCTCTCCTTCAACTCTACCATCCATTTCCCTCATTCTTGATTGTTCTTTCCCATCAAAGAAATGATATTTCTTCATTCACTATAGTTATAGAGTTAGAGAGAGTGTTCAAGAAGGAAATGGACCCATCTCAAAGAGAGTGTTGGAGTCCACTTGCATCCATTGAGTCTTATCAAGGTAATATCACATGTTTATGCTTTTGCATTGGAGTAATATATGAATGTTGTTGTTTCCCTCCCTTTTTTTGTATTTTGAATAACATTTTTGCATTAAAATTCAAAATAATACATCTATGTGTTATTGTTTTTTACTTGATGCTTATGATACTCTTGTTCTTGTCCCACAACTAATATGTGTCTGTTGTTTAGCTTACAATCTAGCTAAACCACAATTTTGGCTCACCAACGCAACAAAACCCCAACCACATATTAATGACTCCACTTTGGTTTTAGATCATCAAATTTTGTTAGTTAGGTCATTTTTTCTAATATCTAACTTATCGTAACTTGCAAGTTTATTGGTATATTTGTAGTTTCACTCTTCACCCAACAACATGGGTAGATTTTTAAAAAATATCATATTCTAAATATTCGATGCCTTATGAACGTATTTGTCTCTATTGTGTGAGACTTGTGTAGAAAAACCTTGGATATTTGCGTGAGGTGCAAGACGTGACTATGTTACGACCACACTATTTTTTCGCACTCAATTTTCAACTATATCCATGCATGGTTCATGTGACTATCTTTGAGATAGCTTGCGTGGTTCTGTACAAACTCATTTTTTGGGACATATGCAATCGTTATATCAAGCTTAGGTGGTAGTTTTTAATTTTGCAAAAATTACAAGATGTGTTTCTTCCATTACATCTAACTTTGTGTACAAGATGTTGTGTTTCTTCCATTACATCTCACTTTGTGTACTCAGTAATTAACTCATTTTGTGTGTAGGAGATGGAATCATAATTCCTAGTACTTGCCACATTATTGTTTTATTGTTTTTCCTTACACTTTGATTTATAACTTAGGACTTCATCTATTGTTGCATATTGGTGCATTTCACTTGTTGGTTTGTTTAAATTAATTCACTTAAATACATTTAAAATAGAAATAGCTAAGTGGAGAAAGATTTTTGTGGTTAATCACTCGCCACTTGCAATTATTTTGTTGCTAAGAATTTATTGTTAGCCAACATTTTCAAAGTTAACATTCACTTATAGGTTAGTTGTTTATGCTATCACAGAAACAAAGGACCTAAACACTCTCGTATCCCAAGTATGCTCTATTGCTTATGCTCATAAGTGATCATGGCGAATCAGAAACGGGTGAAAGAGTGAAATACCTCAATTATCATATTTGCATTTAAATTGTGGGTTTTCATTTTCAAAGATTATTCACATCACTAAGGAAATTGATTAGGTGGAGAAGAAGCCTCGAGTTCAAGTATTTATCTTTATCAAATTTCTCAAAGGTTTTTCCAATCTTTACTTCCATCAATTTGCTTTCAAACATTGGAATTTCAAGTTATTTCACACCACTTCAAGCACACATGAATGACCTAAAGATTCGTCTTTTACCCAAGTATGCTCTTCATTCTATTCCCATAAAGTGATATTGGGGAAACAAAAAAAAATAGAAGTCTAAAATACCTCCTCCGTCATACCATTAATCAAATATAATGGTTCATGACACCAATATAGCCCCCTTTAAAGTAATCAACATAATCATCTAACTGAATAATTCCTTTCTTTCAGGTCACAAAAAAAATGATAGTGTTGTTGAGGGGGATGGATTCCCTTGCTCAACAGTAGGGATTAAACCTAAGGATGAGGCTTAATTAGACTCCTCCCTGTTTGGTGTTGAATAATCCTTTAGGTTAATGGTCTAATAAACATTCGATGGGCTTTAAAAGTTGTTTATATTCACTTCTTTTGTTTTCGTTACTGTTTTATGTGTTATGTTTTCCTACTACATAAATGGAAGTAATGGGTAAATTTGAGGGATTCTTCCCTAAGGGTAACCTTCGGGGACAAAAAAACAAACAAAGATGTTGGGTTCTTTTAAGAATTAATTCTAGCAAGATACCATTATTAAAAGGAAAAACATGCCCCCGGGGGGGCAGCTCAATTGGCAAGTGCCGTGAAAATGAAGTTCCATGAGGTTTCGAGTTCAATTCCCCCCGACTTACAATGTGTGCCGCGTATGGGGCCTCGTGGGCACACCTGGAGGTTATAGTGGTAGCAGTTGG
>SNQJ01S0020052.1:163628-194071 GCA_010110895.2 Picea sitchensis
ACTCTCATGCCCATTCTCCATATGATTTATGTGTGAGGTTTTGATTCCAAAACAGAACTCTAAACACAACGGAACTGCACACCAAGAGAGATGGATATTTCTATTATTGAACGGAATAGGAAATACATGCATTTATGGGATAGGAGGAGGATCGATAGATCCCTTAAAACATGGTTTTGGACTGACAACTATCTAACTCTTAGTGTTATTTTCCAATACGTTGTTTTTTCCCAATGCATCCAACTAGCATTACTTGTAAGGTTACGTTGTCATTTTTATTTGCTCAGGTGTGATAGCTACCTGGTGGACCTCTTCTATTCTTTTATATAAGAAATATTATTTTGTATTTTATACATAATGGATTTATTAGATAAGCATTCTCTCATAGTAGAAGGTATTTTGGTCTTTTGTAATTGTTTTTTATTCTTTTGATATTGTTCAATTTGAGTGGGTCTAATGGTTAAGAACATGTGTTTTCTTGTAAGAGGTTACATGTTCAAATACAGAGGCGGTAGGGTATGTATACCTCTGTAGATTTTACCAATCAAATCATTGGGAGAAGGAAAGTCTCTTGTCCTACAAATAGGGGGTCCCATACACCAACTCAGAATCCAAACCCCTTCTCATTTTTTTTTAAGATATTTACAGAATGTGTAATCTCCAAATCAAAAAATTAGATCGAAGGATGTATAATCTCCAAATCAAATTAGATCTAAGAGAAGCGAATTGTTGTTTGAATTAAAATCAATAACAGTGAGGCCACAAGGGCACATCACAAGTGAGTCTATGCTCACACAATCTATTCTATTAATTTGATAAATTGCTTACAAATAAATAGGCTAGGAAAGCCTATAACAAACCCCTACCTTTGTGGATTTGAAAACAACCTAGAAGCTATAAATGAATATAGTTATAACAACCCTAAAACCAACTCTAACAAATAGTTGATATTTCGACATTATTCCAACACTTCCCCTTAATATAGAAATGGATTCTCAACACTCCAATTTATATGAATAATATGCCTGGTGGTCTAAGTCTCAACTAGGCTTACATCATTACAACATAACTTTAACAATTGACTCATCAATTGTGCTTTCATCTTGGCCTTCTTGGTTGTTGTAAGATGTTTGTCCTTCTTTTTGCGTTTCCTGCTCCAAACTTGAAACACTTTAACTCTTGTTTTCTGCTCCATTGTCATTATTGTGCATCTCTTCTTTCTCAACCTTGATTTCTGGTTAATGTTCTTTGTCTTCAACATTGCCTCAATTTCTTGGAATATGAGTTCATTTTTAATACTTGCAGATTCTACAAAATTCTCATAAGTGGACTGTTGTTTCTCTTTCTGAGTACAATTATCAATGTCCTGCTCAAGGGATTCTTGCAACATTAGCTCATAGTAATACTTTATTTCTTCAGGACTCCACTTCATAAAAAAATGACTCAATTTCTATATCTGTAATGCAGTCTTCTTCTTCTTCAGTGTCCATACAGTCCTCATCATAATGTAATGTTTCTTTGCATTCATCACAATATGGCTTTTGAAACCATTCATTAATAAGTTTTAATTCTTCATCAAACTTATCTCGCACTTCACCTAAGTGCTCAACATCACATTCTTCCTTAGTAAACCCTGCACACTCAAAAGCATTCATTAGAATATCAAAACAATTTTTGTTATTTTCATTTTTCTCTTCTAAGAGAGCTTTCTGATTTTTCTCCTCTTCATCTTCCTTCTCTTCCTTCTCTGCAACAATAAAGTTGTCTTCTACTTGATTTGTGTATGCAAATGAACTTCTCTTCTCACCAAACAATAGCTCATTAATAAGATGTTTCTCATGCAATATATTTGACCACTCTTCATGAGATGAATAGTTTTCATCAAATTTGACTTCATATGTCTTTGTTTCAAAGAGAATTTCTTCCATAAGACTTTCATTCTCATGGGTTGTTTTACACTTGTCTTTATCAGCTACAAACACACTTTCATCATCAATCATTGCAATTTCAATGCTATCATTTTCGGTCTCTATTTCAGCTACAAAGTGTTCAACACAATCATCATTTTCAACATCAATATCTTCAGGAATTTCAACATCCTCGCTCCACTTCTTCATTTCAAGAATATCCCAAAATATTTTTGGGCTACTGACTTCACGAAATTCAAGCAAAATACTAAACAATATGTTTTCATCCACTGCTGATATAATAAGTTGTAATGCTATTTCACCTCTTCTCTTATCATAGAAATTGACACTATCTTCCTGATCATAATGCAGTAAATCTACTAACCATAGCAATTTTTTTTATTTCAATTGCCCAAGGTTCATAATCTATACCTGAAAAGAATGGCAAATTAATGGCAAATTTGACATCACGATTTCATATAATTCATCAAATTCTTCCTTCATATCTAGCTCAACATTATGCTCGTCAAACACAGGTTCTACAGCTGGAAACACATCATACTGATCTGGAAAATGTACTGCCTCTTCCCTTTGATTCTTCCTCTCGACCTGTCTCAGTTCTCTCCGGAACTGTTTCAATCTTCTTTGATAACCCATTACAACTTCACCTTCTACTGGATGCAATCATGCTCATCGGAACAGTGAGAAAAGATGCTCACAACTCTTCTCTAACACAGTGAACAAATCTGAATTGCCCTCAGCAGCGAACTGGGCACACTAGAACAAACGATTAGATACTAGAATGGCAATAACAACATATGACGAATAACAAGACCGTTTCTACTACACCATTTGAGAAGCAATGATCTGGGCGCACCTCTACTTCGTACACCTCCACTCTTACAGGCAAACAATAGATCTCTTGCAGCCCTTTCACCCCGCAATTACTTCAACGCAGGTGGCTCCTCTCAACGGATTCTCCAATAGCTCTGATATGTGGCAGCTCCAAATAGGTCTGCAGTCGTCAATTTCACAATGGTCAACTCCTTGACAATGAATCTACAACAACAGATCCTCACACAGCTCATATGTCACATCTTCCAGCGAGTGACAACTACTTAATCTCTAGTGGACACGCTATATAAATCGCAAAAGACAAAAGGAATATAGGCTCACGGGTGAACACGATAGTGGATCGGAAACTGAGTAGCTATCTCAGTAGATTCCTCCACGCTGAATCACTCGCGCACTCTTAGTCCATCGCCAAACCCCTCCACACGTCCGCGGCTCCTCTAGCAGCAACGATCCTCTTTATCCAGTGGCTCTTGTTTTGAGATTCCCGGGCCAGTAGCAGCGATCAAATCTCCTCCACGCAAGCACACAATACTCCAACAGCGATCGGATCTCCTCCACGCAAGAGAAATCTCCACGATGTAGCTCCTACACCAAACTCCTTTACTCAGCCTCTGACCAGGCTCTGACACCAAATTAAAATCAATAACAGTGAGGCCACAAGGGCACATCACAATTGAGTCTATGCTCACATAATCTATTCTATTAATTTGATAAATTTCTTACAAATAAATAGGCTAGGAAATCCTATAACAAACCCCTACCTTTGTGGATCTGAAAACAACCTAGAAGCTATAAATGAATACAACTATAACAACCATAAAACCAACTCTAACAAATAGTTGATATTTCGACATTATTCCAATAGTTTGTCTGTTTGTGCCTTATATTTTCAAATCTAAGCTCAAATCTCAACTCTAGGCTTACAATCTTTGCTCACCCTCCCCTCCATGCATTCGTATGGTCATGTCGTATAGATTTAGCAGCTACATGTTTTGTTGTCGATCTTATTTTTTTTCACATTGGGCACTAGGATATTTTGATCTCAGAAAATTCCATCAGAATCAAGGACGTGGCTCTATTTCTATGGCTCTAGAAAATTCCATCAGAATCAAGGACGTGGCTCTATTTGTTGGGTCAGTGGAGCACAAGGGTTCAATAGTCTCTTGCATCCGGGTGGTCTGTAGCCTTCTATACATCTAGATTAAGTCTGTGACACAGACAACTATTCAATCTTGTTTGCAACATACATATCACCCTCTCACAAATATCAACCATTTTCCAAAGGAGAGGTGTGGTCACTGCCCTCTCACATTATTGACATAGGGAAAATTTAATATTTGTATGATATTTCATTTGCTAAAGTATTTTTGGGAAAAAGTTTTGTTTGGTTATAAATATATAGCAAACAAAAATTAAAAGCTACTATCCTATTTGATTTTATGCAAATGTGACTCATTTGATTACATCACACCACATACTTGGTATTGTTTTGAGTTTATATCAAAATAAACTAGGCATTGCAGTGACACATATCTAGTGTTCCTTTTGCATTTTATTTATTGAGAATATGGTGGAATTAAGGACTATTGAGCTCTTGACTCCCCATAATTATCATACTTCGAAACTCCAGATGCAATAATTGATGCAATGTAAAGGGCTTTGGAAAATGTTAGTTGAGGCTCAACCAATGTTTACAAAGGAAATTGAGAAATTTTCATATCGAAACAAATTGGATGAAGCCATGGGTTTGATTGGCTTGCATGTTTTAGATAGTTTATTGTTTCATATTGTGGATTGTAAAACTTCAAAACTAGGTTGGGACAAATTGGCTTCATTATTTGGTAAAGTCGATGAATTTTGCACCCTATAGTTGGAAGCAAAAATTTCATCTCTTGTACATGTTGAGCATGCATCCATTGAAGATGATATTTCCAAATTCAGTTCACTGGTGACATTGTTGAAAGGGTGTGGAAAAACTAAATCAAATGAAGAGTGGATTTTCCTAATTCTCTCCAAGCTAAAAGGTCATTTTCATGTATTTTCTTATACATTTTATTCTACAATGGATGCATTGGGAGATGAATTTAAAATGCCCTCTTTTGAGATTTTCTGTGAGCATCTTATCAAGGAACAATCTAAGCTTATGCAACTAGATTATCTTTTTGGCTCTAAGAATCAAGCTCTTGTGGCTCATACCTCCAAAGATAAGCACAAATCACGATACAAAAAGAAGAAAGATTCTACTCAAGATGGTGAGTCTCCCTCTAAGCCTCAACAAAAAACAAAATCTTTTTCTCCATCTTCCAATTCCGATTAGTCTTCCTCCAAGACATGAAAGAAAAATTTAAGTGAAACNAAACAAAAATTAAAAGCTACTATCCTATTTGATTTTATGCAAATGTGACTCATTTGATTACATCACACCACATACTTGGTATTGTTTTGAGTTTATATCAAAATAAACTAGGCATTGCAGTGACACATATCTAGTGTTCCTTTTGCATTTTATTTATTGAGAATATGGTGGAATTAAGGACTATTGAGCTCTTGACTCCCCATAATTATCATACTTCGAAACTCCAGATGCAATAATTGATGCAATGTAAAGGGCTTTGGAAAATGTTAGTTGAGGCTCAACCAATGTTTACAAAGGAAATTGAGAAATTTTCATATCGAAACAAATTGGATGAAGCCATGGGTTTGATTGGCTTGCATGTTTTAGATAGTTTATTGTTTCATATTGTGGATTGTAAAACTTCAAAACTAGGTTGGGACAAATTGGCTTCATTATTTGGTAAAGTCGATGAATTTTGCACCCTATAGTTGGAAGCAAAAATTTCATCTCTTGTACATGTTGAGCATGCATCCATTGAAGATGATATTTCCAAATTCAGTTCACTGGTGACATTGTTGAAAGGGTGTGGAAAAACTAAATCAAATGAAGAGTGGATTTTCCTAATTCTCTCCAAGCTAAAAGGTCATTTTCATGTATTTTCTTATACATTTTATTCTACAATGGATGCATTGGGAGATGAATTTAAAATGCCCTCTTTTGAGATTTTCTGTGAGCATCTTATCAAGGAACAATCTAAGCTTATGCAACTAGATTATCTTTTTGGCTCTAAGAATCAAGCTCTTGTGGCTCATACCTCCAAAGATAAGCACAAATCACGATACAAAAAGAAGAAAGATTCTACTCAAGATGGTGAGTCTCCCTCTAAGCCTCAACAAAAAACAAAATCTTTTTCTCCATCTTCCAATTCCGATTAGTCTTCCTCCAAGACATGAAAGAAAAATTTAAGTGAAACCTGTAGTTTTTGTGGTGGACCAGGGCATGCCAAATCCAAAAGTTGGTTGAAACTTAATGATTTGAATGAAATCATGCAATGACACAAAATTTCAATGCCCAAACCTTCTTCATATGGTAAAGGGCATGTTGTATATTCTCAAGACTTATATGTGTCTTCTTCATATAGCTAGATACTTGATTCTGGTGCATCACACCATATGGTTGATTCTCATGAGTTGTTGCCTTCCACATCTAATTGTATAATTTCACATATTGTAGTTGGAGACTCTATACAACTTGATGTTTTAGGATCAGGAACTATGTAGTTAGATGATGGGTGAATCAATGATGTTCTTCTTGTTCCTTACATCTCTACCAATCTACTTTCTATTTATCATATCTGTCATTATGGTGATGGGAAAACAATAGAGTTTTCTCCAAATGATGTACTCATTCGAGAACTACATAATCTAGACATTGTGGTTGCTTCTGGAAAATTTGATCATAGTTCTGGGTTATACAAGTTTGATTGTTTTGAGCCTTACTCTGGTTCCTCTTTCATTGCTCATGTTGATTATTTAAGTATAATTTGGCATGAAATATTTGGACATCTAAACTACAGGTATTTGCAGCATTTGAGCACATAAAATTTGGTGCTTGGTCTTCCTAAAGTTTCTTGCACTGATGGAGTTTGTCTAGGTTGCATTCTTGGAAAACAACATCGAGATCCTTTTCCTAAAGGAAATTCCTTTTGTGCTACAACACCTCTTTAGTTCGTACATAGTGATCTCTTGTCACTTCCGAGTCATTCATTTTCAGGGGATAAGAATGCACTCAATTTCATTGATGATTTCTCACGTCACTCTTGGGCATACTTTCTTAAGTACCAAAGTGATGTATTTTCTACTTTCAAGACCTTCAAGGCTTTGTTGAGAAGCAATCCTTTATTTCTATCAAGAAAATATGCATAGATAATGGGGGGAGTGTTTCAATTAGGCAGCCAAGGATTTTTGTAGCTCGAACATGGCATTCAACATCAACACTCATTTCCCTACGTGCTCCTAAGAAAAATGGTTTTTCTGAAAGAAAGAACTAGACACTTAAAGAGATGGAAAATTGCATGATTCAATCCAATAACATAACACATTCTCTATGGAATGAAGCAATGAATTGGCACAATCAGAATCAGATGCCTCATAGCGTCATGCTGCATATGACTCAGAAGGAAGTGTGGATCCATGTTAAGCTTGATGTCTCTACTTTTAGAGTATTTGGTATTCCATTATGGGCCTTTATCCCAGATGGAAATCACAAAGCCATGGAGAAAAAGAGCCAACCACCGATATTTGTTGGTTACTCTGAGGATATGAAGGCATACAAGTAATTTTATCCTCTTTCAAAATATGTATTGTTCTGGAGGGATCTTTGTTTTGATGAGCATTCCAACATCACATTGTCTCCTTCTCCTCTCACAGATTTTCATTCCAATGATGGTGCAGATCATGATGACATTTTTTATTTTGTAGAAAAAGAAGATGATGAACATTTTGAAGATGAAAATGAGCCAGAAGAAACTCTACCATAACCAAAAATAGAACATGAGAATCTTAAATAGAAACAACTTCATCAAGAACAATATTTGAGGATGAACCTTCGTAAGTGAAAGAGGCATGAAAGGTATGGCTATGAGCCAACTCATTTCATTTATTCCAACTTTAACCCTCAGTCACAAACCACTGGTGTCTCCTTTTTTATTCTTTCCATTTTAGATGACCCACAAAAAAAATTTGATGCTATTGGGAAACCTAAATGGGATGCTTTCATGACAGAGGATTATTCTTCCTTGATGAAGAATAACACATGGGATCTAGTTCCTCTTCCTAAGGGATGAAAGTTGTTTGTTGTAAATGGGTCTACAAAACCAAATATGCAGCAAATGGCTCTGTTGATAAACACAAGGCACATCTTATGTCCAAAGGATTTTCATATGTTGAAGGGATTGATTAGTCTGAAACCCTTGTCCCTGCCAAGATGAATTCTATATGCCTTGTGCTTTCTCTTGCTGCTTCCCAAGGCTGGTCAGTCTACCAAATAGATGTGAAGAGTTCTTTTCTGCATGGTGATTTACGTGAGGAAATCTACATGGAGCAACCTCCTAGTTTTGTGCAAGATTCTTCTCTTGGTTGCAGGCTTCAACGTTCTTTGTATGGTCTTAAAAAAGATCCTAGAGCTTGTTATTAGAAGATGGACAATTTTTCTGATTAATTCAAGGTTTAATCGTTGCCATTATGATCCTACAGTTTACACTCGAAGGAAGGACAATGATCTCTTGATTATGGTTCTGTATGTAGATGATTTAATTGTCACAGGGAGTTCTTCATCTAATATGATTCATAGTGTTAAGGAAGCATTGATGGGACAATTTTATATCACAGATCTAGGAATTTTGCATTATTTTGTTAGTCTATAGTTTCTTCAGTCTTCAGAAGGGATCTCCATTTTTCAACAAAAGTATGCACATGATTTACTTCAATACTTTGGCATGGATAATTGTAAGCCTGCACCTACCCCATTTCAATCAAGCATTACCCTTTCTTTCAGTTGCTCTTCATCGTGCGTTAATCCTTCACTGTATCGACAACTGGTTCAGAGTCTACTTTATTTGACTCATACACATCCTAAAATCTATTTTGCAGCCGAGATTTTCTCTCGATTCTCTCAATATCCTCATGAGAGTCATTGGAAGGATGCAAAAATGCATTTTGAGGTACATTGAGGGTACTACCAAGTTTGGCATTTAGTACACTATGGTGCTTCTCGGCTTATAGGATTCACAGATTCTAACTAGGATGGTTTAGTTAATGATCAAAAGTTCACATTCGATATTGTCTATAACCTTGGTTCTGCTCCGATTGCTTGGTCATGCAAGAAGCAATCAACAATTACATTATCCTCTCTAGAAGTTGAGATGTAGTTCTTTTTAGCTAGTAAGTTATTTGGCTTTGAAAGTTCATGACAAAGTTTGGCATTCAACATGATCATCCTACCACCATTTGATGTGATAATAAGAGTTCCATACACATTTTTCACAACCGAGTGGAGCATCAAAGGACAAAAAACATTGAGATCCATATACATTTCATTATACAACTCATTCAGGATGGTGTTCTCAACTTGTAGTATTTTCCTAATGAAGAACAAGTTGAAAAAATCTTCACTAAACCTTTGGCATCACCTTGTTTTATTCAATTACTATTGATGCTTGGGGTGAATGAATTTGTCATTGGGGGGTCATCTTAAGTCCTTCTTGTTGGGTATGTGTTATATTCTTTGCATTTGTGTGTGAGCGCGTCAGATACGACAATTGTGTCTGACGATCCCTGCCACTAGAGATTTGTCGTGTGTGTCGGGCGCTTTCCTAGGGGGGTCCCAGGGGGGGGGCAGGTATGCCCCCCCTGGTTACGCGCAGCGTTCAGCAACAGGCAATAGCCCGGGGTAGCGCCCCGAAATTTTTTTGGGGGCAGTTTTTGATATTTTTAGCGGATTTGTAAATTAATCCCGGATTAAGGGATTAGGATTTTGGTATCTACGGAATACCTAAAAACATTGTATATATTGTATGGCGAATGGTGAAATTCAATATAATGAATAGAAGAAAGGTTTTCCCATGATATAAAATTCATCATATAACATTTATTAAATTCTGGCAATGAAATTGTTGAATTTGAAACACAAGAGACAACTTCTTTGACTGGAAATTAAATGCAGAAATAACTCAACATTAAATGAATAAAGTACACATGAAATTTTGGTCCAAAAATGACCCAGGAAAAACCCCCAAGGTGGGGGAAACCTATTCTTCTAAGAGGGAAACTTCTTTTATTAAATTTCAAGCATCTGAAAATTACATTTGCAACATAAAATTAAATACACAATAGAGACAACTTATCTCTCTTTTCCCAAGACAATCTTCCTTGGAAAACAACCTCCTCAGATTCTGAGCCAAGAAAAGTCATAATTTCCAAACGTTGTACGGACAACACTATACAAACCTTGATTTCTGTGCAGGATATACAGATTCGTATGATCGTACGGATTCAATTAATGTTGTACGACTGCCTCGATTTTTGTGTAGAATTTACCTCGATTTTTGTGCAGAAAACCATATTGTATGGACTTGTTATGGATGTCATTTATTTCTGGTATTTTCCTCGATTTTTGTTCCCACCTTTACATGGAAACTCGTGCCACTCTTTTCTGGAAATGATCTTCCTGCTCTTCTTCAATCTGCTCTCTCTTTAGCGAATGCTTGTGTGTGTTCTCTCAATGGACTCATGAGAGACATTTAATGGTTTCTTTCCCCTCTTGACCTTCCATATTCACAAAGTGACATTTGGGTGTCCACATGATCCAATGGCTCATAATGAATTAAATCAACTGTGGAAAATAAAGTGCACATGAAAATCACTTTTTAATATTTTATTCACCCAACTTAAATAAAAGACACACATAGCTTTTATTTCCTAAGTCACTTTCACTTTATGAAATAAAATGGGTTCACATTTAAAGTGGTCACATTTCCCTAGGAAAAGAGACCAAGCCTAAGGAACACCACTTTCCTCGGTATAAAAATTAACACTCCCTCTTACCGGGGAAGGTGTTACTTACCACCCCCATCTTGTCCCTGAAATAAACATGCTTTCCTCTCGGAAGAGACTTTGTGAGGATGTCAGCCACCTTCTCACATGTAGACTCATATTCAGCTTCACAACCCATCTATGAACATGATCATGAATGAAGTGATATCGAATCTCAATGTGTTTGGACCGATCATGAAATACTGGATTCTCCATGAGTTTTAAACAACTTTGATTGTCACAATAAATCATCATAGGCCCCAACTCTTGTCCGAACAAACCTATCAACAATTTGTGAATCCAAATGGCCTCACATGAGGCTTGGATCACAACCATATAGTTTTCTTCAGCTAAGTTCAAAGAAATAGACTTCTTCTTTCAACTAAGCCATGACACAATAGCTGAACCCAATCCAAAACAAAAACTTGATGTGCTTTTCCTGTCTGAAACTGAACTTGCCCAATCTGAATCTGTGAATCCTGTGAGTATCACTCCATTATCGTGAACATAATCCAGACCATAGTCAAAATTTCCCATCAAATACTGAAGCACATGTTTTGCAACAATCCAGTGTACTCCCCTGAGCTCCACCATAAACTGACTGAGAGTATTAACTGCAAAAAAAATATATGGTCATGTATTGACCAAATACATCAAGGAAACAATGATTTGACAATATAATGTAGGATCGACCAACTCATAATCATAGGAATAAATCTCCTTTCCATTGGTGGCCATGGGATTGGACATGGGCTTGCAATCGCCAATGTGAAATCTGCTGATAATATCAACGGTATATTTTCCCTGTCCCAGGAAGATATGCCCCTCTTCCTGCCACACCTCCAACCCCAAAAAGTAATGCATCAACCCTATATCCTTCATGTCAAACTCTAAGGCAAGATCCCTCTTGCAGCCCTCAATAAGTTTCCCTGTACCTGTAATGAATAAATCATCAACATAGAGAATAAGCATAAGCATCTCACCATAAAAAATGATGTAATACAAGTTGGGGTCTGCAACACACTTCATGAAACTCATATGTTGCAAGTACGCATCAATGTGAGAATAACAAGCTCTGGGAGCTTGCTTCAGACCATACAACGCCTTTTTCAGGTGACAAACATGGGACTTTCCATTGTAAGCCTGAAAACCAAGTGGTTCCTCAACATAAATCTCCTCCTGAATAATGCCATGGAGAAAGGTGGTTTTGACATCCATCTGGTGAATCTTCCACCCCATCTCTGCTGCAATCGAAATAACAGACCAAATCGAAATATATCGAGCTAGAGGAGTGAATGTCTCACTGTAATCAACTCCCTCTCTCTGTGAAAACCCTCTCACCACAAATCAAGCCTTATACTTTTCAATGCTTCCATCCGCAACATACTTTATCTTATAAAGCCATTTGGAGGATATTACTGATTTCCCATCAGGCCTGGGTACAACCTCCCACACATCGTTTTGCATGATGGATGCATACTCCTCCACCATGGCTTCCCTCCAAACCTGTTGTGTGGTTTACTCCTCATAGCTAGAAGGCTTGGACTCTGTAATACCTGTCACCATCGCTGCATAACTGCAAAATCTCTCTGGTGGCCTACTCTCCCTAGTGGAATTTCTTGGATTCCCTACTGTATCATCTTTTTTCAAGGTGTCCTGAAGCCACTTGGGCTTCCTCTTCCTTGAAATATCCTCCTCAGCCTCACCCATAGAAGATACCCTCGAAAGCTGACCCACTGATCCTGATGACAAAGTACTCTGAACATCTATACCTGTGCCTGTAGAAACTAAAGTTCCATGTGAACTATCGACCAGAGAAATACACTGTGAAGTGCTCAGCGAGTTGACCTGTGGACTACCCTGTGAGCCAATTTGTACTGTGACCAATGATGAACCTGTAATCCCTGACACCCCAGTGCCTCCCGTGCTAGAACTCTAAGTCCCAACTCCCTGTACTTGACTTCCCTGCTGCTAAAAAGTTGATGGTTGTCTCTCCTCTAACTCTTGTGACCTCCTGCAAGCCCTCTCGTCCTCAAATTTTACATCCCTCCGAACAACAACCCTCCTAAGTGCAGGGATGTAAATCCGATAGGCTTTAGAAGTCTCACTGTAACCCAAAAGTAAACCCTTTTCAACTGTGGGTTCCATCTTCATCCTCTTCTCTTTGGGAACATGAGAGAACATGATACATCCAAAAATCCTCAAATGCTCAACCAAAGGCTTCTTCCCACTAAGACAAGTTTGTGTGGTTAGGATCTTTCCATTTCCAAGTTATTTATTTTATTACCCACTTGTGCACAAAACCAGAAGGCTTTGTCCTCCACCATGTGCACTTGTTGTGGTTGCAAGTAGTGTATATTTACTTTCAAGTTTTATTTCATTATTTATTTGTTTGCCTACACCTAGGATAGTGTTTGGCCAAGCCAACCATCCTAAATCGTAAGGCTAGGTAGATGTTAATGGTTATTGCTTCTATTTTCTCATGTTTTATGGTTTATATCTTTAGATCTTAGAAGATAATCATCTAATGTTTGTGTAAGCCCTTGGAGGCATAACAATTTACTTGTCTATTCTCTCTTTTCTTTCAAGTTCAAGCAATTTACTTTCCTTTTACTTTCAAGCAAGAAATCTATTTTTACCTTCAAGTCATTGCAAGTTATTTCAATTTCAAGTACTTTACTTTCATGTTATTTATTTTTCAAGTACTTCTATTTCACTTGCAAGCACTTTTACTTTTAAGCACTCTACATTGCAAGCACTTAACTTAACTTAACTTAATAAATTACAAGATTCAATTTATCCTTACATCTCTAGGGGTTCAATAAAATTTAGTTAATTAGCACACCTTTAACTATCCCAACTTTTCCATCAAAAAAGGGACTTAAGGAAAGAACTTGGGATGCTAGATCAGGGATGGTCTCGCGGCACTCGGTGTCCCCCTTGTTTGAGTACTTTTGTTCCCCGGATTGACCTGTGGAGCTAGGGTAAGGCCTTGTTTGTCTTACTTATTGAGCACCCAACAGTCTTTTTGGTATAAGTGGGGAGAGTTTTAGGGAAGGCACATAGTTTAGGATTCACGTTTCACTTAATCAACCTTAATCCTAAAATTTATCCACATTAAGCTTGGTTTAATTTCACAATCCTTTTATGGTTCATGCTCTCTAATTTCAACAAGCATTTCACTTCAAGTTATTTACAAGCATTTTATTGAGCAATTTGTGGATGATTAATTAGTGAACTTGGAAGTTGCACATCTCTTGCCCTTGGAGGATTTTCTTTTGAGTATATTTATTTGTCTTGAAGTTGTGTTGGAGCCATTGAATAACCCATTGAAGTTTCACATCTTTTGGAGGCACTTCATTGTTTGGGTTGGTTGAATTGTTTTGTTATGGTGAATGTTATCTTGAATGATCTTTTCCCTCCCTGCACAATCAAATCAAGTTAGTTCATTGTTGCTTCAAGTTAGACATAGTTAGTGCTTGTTTATTTCCTTGTCAATAGTTGTATATTGTTGTATCTTTTAGATATTATTTATTTTGTTAATAGTTGTTTCAATTCTTGTGTGTCTAATCTAATAGGAAAAGTCTTGTAAACTTATTCTTTGGTTTGTTTAATATCTTGTTGTAACTTTAGTTGACCCCTTTCCCAACCTTAGGCACTAGTATTAGTTGACTTAGGGAAAGGGTTGTTTGTCATTGAAGGTTTGCATTTGCATTGTTTGCCTCTCATATAGGCTAGTTCCCCCCAATCTCTAACAAATTAAAATAAACTCCTAGAACACATCTAATAATTCACATAATAACAAGGGACTACCCCCTTGGTTTCCCTAGGAGTAAGCCTAGACGGAAGGAGTTCAAGTCGAGGTGACAGTGGGCTTGAACTTAGACATTGTGTCTCCGAGGACACACTAAGTGGATTGAGACTTAGTCCACGTTTGCAAGTGTGTATAAGGACAACAACATCTTTAGTGCTGTTGTCGGGGATAAGTCTTTTATCCTTGGCCTTATTGACTTAACTTAATTTATTCTTTTAAAACTAAGTAATAAAATTTTCTCCCTAATTTTTTTTTTAACTTGTGTTTCTTTTTCATTGTTTGCTTACTCTCCAAGTGGCGTATCCATTTGAAAATATATTTGAAGTATACTATAATGAGAAATCCTTTTGCTCCTTGTAGGCTGCTTGGAAGTCTTGGAGGAGAAGCAATCTTTGATATCCATCTCTTGTTGTGCATAATAATCTAACAACTTTTTGTTTTCCTTCTTGTTTTTTCTTTGTTTGATGCTCTTGTTTGTTCGAGATAAACTTGGTCATATGGCGACTCCATTTCAAAATAATTTGACAAAGTATTCTTCAAGAAGGAACTCACGGCTTGTTTTGCTTCATCCTTGAACTTGAAATTTTTTTTGGATGAGGTTAGCCAATTTTATTTCTTGTTGGATCCTTAGTAATTCTTGGGTCCCAGTCCTTTTCTTTAGACCTTTGTTCAATGATCTAGTTAGAAATGCGAGGTTTTTGTAGTCCAGTTGGATTTTCAAGAATGGTTGGTTATCCTCATGATATATCTGAAGATGTTATTAAAAACATTCCTGACTTTCATAATTATGATGATGCTAGTGCTCATATTAGGGCCTTTGGGCGGTGTATTGATGAATGGTGTGATCCACCTATTTATGAAGATGTTCTAATGGAATTCTTTGTCATGACTCTTGTTCTGGGATATGCTTGTGATTGGTTTCATGATTATGAGGATAATACATTCAATACCATATGAGACTTGTTGCATGCAGTTTTGGAGAGATTTGGGGATGATCCGGATGAAAATTACAATGAACTGGTTGATGTTTTTATGGAAAAATGGAAGAAGAAGAATATTCCAGATATTGAGACAACCAGTTCAGATATAAATATAGATACTCCACCAAATCCCATTTAGGATCTTAGAGAAATTATTGAGACCACACAACTTGCGGCCATGGAAGATCAATTAGAAATCATGGAAGCTAACATTGCAGAGGATGAGACTTGTATTGAATATCCAGACCCTATTGAACTTGAGATTCACATTGAAAAAGATAGGGAAGTTTATAGGGAAATTCTGGATGAATCCATTGATGAGCCAGTAACCAGTCTTGAGGAGATAAAGGAATTTGAGTTTGAAGTTGTTGAATATCTAGATAATTCAAGTCCCCACCCTCCTCCCAAGGAACCAATCTCTTTAAGGGAGAACTTTGACAACCATCATGAAAACAGTGCAGTGGTTCCTTTGACATTTTCATTTCCAACCTCTCAACCAAAAGATGACTTAATATAGGAAAATGGGGGAATGGAAGTCATTAAGAGTATTGGTTGGCTTTCCACCTTGATAGTCATGTGCATCAAAGTGTTAATATTTTACAAGGCTTGTCAGACTCCAATGTTTGGTTGAATAGAGGAAGGAGCATGATTCTTGGTTGGTTCTTTATCACAAAAAATTCCAAGTTGATAAAACTTGGAAATGTTGATTTTTCAATAAGGTAGGTTAAGCATGTAGTTCATTTCAATTTTCATTTGTCTTAACCATAAACAAGAATGTTGCAGCAACCAAGGTTACAAGAAGAAACACCGTGCACAAGAACACAAGAAGTATACTGGGAAACACTTCTCAACAAGGGAAGAAAACCCAACCAAATCCTTTTCTATATTCTTCAAGAAAAATACCTTCACCACCAAGAAAGACCTAGCACACAAGAGGGTGCTCAAACCCTAGAAGACTAGCGCCCAAGAGAGGTGCACACTTTTCCCAAGTAAATGTACTTGTTGAAATTTCCAAACTCACATGAAGGGTATGATTCCATAATGGGGAATCTTCCTTTACTTATATTAGACTTGTCCTATCAACATAAGTGTTTATTGGCTCAATAGGGACGACCTCTCTAAGTCACAATATAATAATAATAATTATTATTATAATTAATATTAACCAGATTAATTATCTTTTATATTTATTATTAATCACATTAAGGTGGGGCCAACCTATACCCTTTACATAACAATTAGGGTTACAGGCAGGTTCGACTCTTGAACAATATGCAACAAAGGATATGATACACCCTATAGTGCTCATCCATTAGGGGAACATCCATAGGGATGTTATATCTCCGGTTCACTGCATTACGCAGAAGAACCAAATATTCACACGTTCACCTATGCTCATCCACATGCACATCCACTCTACAGATCTTCTTTCCCACTGCCTCACATAGGAGAATCATCTGGAGTCTTCTCGTCAACTCTGCTTCTCATAGGAGGCTTCATCATCATCATTTATGTTCACATGACGACACCCCGAACATTTTGGGATTTCACACATTCACCTTATGCTTAGCCACATGCACGTCTAACTCAACAGATCACTTTTCCCACCGGATAATCATCTGGATTTCTTCTCAACTCTTTGAATGGAGGAGGTCATGTCTACGTTCCTAGCTCTATCTCAGGTAGGAACCAACATACTCTTCTTAGGGAATTTCTCTCAGGTTTGTAAGTCGGAGAATGTCTCACATAGTTGTAATCATCAACACTCCCTCTCAGCTAGGGAGGCATTTTCCATCAGGTCAAGTCTCTCATGGAAATACTTGAACTTTGTCTTGGCAAGTGGTTTAGTGAAGATATATGCAATTTGTTCATGAGTATAAAGATATTGCACATGTATTGTCTTTCTCTGCACCATGTCTCTGATATAGTGATACTTGATTTCAATGTGTTTCGATTTGTCATGAAACATTGGGTTCTCAGAGAGCTTTACACATCTCTGGTTGTCACAATGAATAGTATTTGGATCCATCTCATGATCGGACAAGTTAGTCAAAAGTTTGTGAAGCCATATTGCTTTACGAACTGCCACACTTAATGCAATGTACTTTGCCTTTGTTGTACTTAAAGCCACAAATCTTTGTTTTCTTCTACACTTAGAAACCATGGCTGATCCTAAGGTGAAGCAACAACTTGAGGTGCTCTTTTTGTCTATTGCACTTCCTTCCCAATCTTCATCAGTGTATCCTTCCAAGATTAAGTCCACATTGGCTTCATATCTCAGGCCATAACCAATTGTGCCTTGTAAGTATCTCAATATGTGTTTTGCAGCTATCCAGTGTGTATGTTTTGGTTGGCTCATAAATTGGCTAAGCACATTCACTGCATAGAAAATGTCTTGTCTGGTGTTAACTAGATACATCAAAGATCCAATAAGTTGTCGATATAAATGTGGATCTACGTCTCCTAAATTAGTGTCACTCATTTTCTTTAAATCCATTACCATTGGAGTAGGCATGGATTTGCATCTTGTCATTTTGAACTTTTTCAGTATCTCCATAGTATATTTTCC
The DNA here is from genome assembly GCA_010110895.2 of Picea sitchensis. Lineage (NCBI taxonomy): Eukaryota > Viridiplantae > Streptophyta > Pinopsida > Pinales > Pinaceae > Picea > Picea sitchensis. The sequence goes on from SNQJ01S0020052.1 coordinate 181,680, forward strand.
TTGATTTAGGAAAATCTCATCTGTTCTCTACCATACTTCTAGTCCCAAGAAATAATGCATTAGGCCCAAATCCTTCATTTCAAATTTGGTAGTTAATGCTTGCTTGCATTCAACAATGAGTCTCTCTGAACCAGTGAGGAAAAGATCATCCACATATAGGACCAAAATCAGACACTCATTGCCATCAAGGTGATAGTACAAGTTTGGATCAGTTGCACTTTTGTTGAAGCCCAAACTCATCAGAAATCAATCCATTTTCTCGTACCAAGCATGTGGCACTTGTTTTAGTCCATATAGGGCTTTATTCAACCTGCATACATGATATTTTTCATTGTGTATAATGAAACCTTCTAGCTGATCAATATAAACCTCTTCCTCGATTTCACCATTGAGAAAATTTATTTTTACATCCATCTAATGTAGCTTCCAACCCATGGAAGCAGCTAGTGCAATTATAGATCAGATGGAGGTATATCTGGATATAGGTGAAAAAGTCTCGTCATAGTCGACTCCCACTATTTGTGAGAACCCTCTGGCCACAAATATTTCTTTGTATTTTTCAATGATTCCATCATCAACATGTTTGATTTTGTAAATCCATTTGGAGGTCACTATGAACTTTCCCTCTGGTCTTGGAACAACATCCCATACATCATTTTTTAATATAGATTGGTATTCTTCGATCATGGAATCTTTCCATACTTATTCACTTAAATCTTCTCCATGAAAAGTTGGCTCTAAGTCAATAATGTGGGTCATGGCTGAAAGGTAGCTTGAGAATCTCTTTGGTCTCTTGCTTTCTCTGGTTTCTCCTTGTGGAGCTTTATGCCCTTCTTCTTCTTATAAAGTTTGTCGAGCCCAAGCAGGTCTTTTATGTCCAACTGTAATGTCTCTGGTATGTTGTTTGGGGAATCTGAATCTTCTAGAGAAACTCGATCAACTGGAGCTATTGGCTCATATAGAATAATATATGTCTCCCTCTAAACTATTGACGGAGGAGGAGGTATTATTTCACTATCGATTTTCATCTGAGCTTCTCTGGATTTCCGAAAGGCTACTTCTTCTTCAAAAGTAACATCTCTTCTTACTTCAATTTGTCTCTGACCCAGGATGTAGATTCGATATGCCTTTGAGGATTCATTGTATCCTACAAATGTACCCTTTCTTGTTGAAGGTTCTAGTTTGGATCTCTTTTCTTTGGGTACATGAAGGTATATCGGGCATCCAAATATTCTAAAGTGTCCAATCTCAGGCTTCACTTTGGTGAATGCTTCTTCTGGAGTAAATTTTTTTAGGATCTGATGAGGACTACGATTTTGAACATATACTAATGTCATACAAGCTTATTTCCATAGAGTCATAGGTAGATTCTAATCATGTATCATTGCTTTAGTTTCCTCAATGATAGTTCTATTTTTCCTTTCAGCAACCCCATTTTGTTGAGGGTTGTAAGGAACTGTGAACTCCATCTTGATTCCTTCTTCAATACAAAAACTGTTAAATTCTTTTGAGGTGTATTCTCCTCCATTGTCTAATCCTAATATTTTGATTTTTCTTCCGGTTAGGTTTTCAACCTGAGCTTTGAATTCTTGAAACTTGGTAAGGACTCCATCCTTGTTTTTCAAAAAGTAAATCCAAGTTTTTCTGGAGTGATCATCTATGAAGAGTACATAGTATAAGTACTCATTTAAGGATGCAACAGTCATCGGCCCACATACATTTGAATGCATTAAGTCCAAGATTTCCATGGATCTGTTGTCACTGCTAGGAAAGGATCCTTCAACATTTTTTCCAAGGGCACAACCTTTGCAAACACCTTTATGCTAAATCCGTATCTCTGGTAGACCTGTTACCATTTTCCCTAGAGATGGAAGAGATCTATAATGAATGTGAGAAAGTATTCTATGCCATAACTCACTTAAGTTGATAGTGTCATGTAGTAGGGCTTGAACAGGTTTGATGGTAAAATTGTACAAGTTGTTTTCTCGGATACCAATTACTTTGGAAGAGCTTATATGAGATTCTTTGTTCCATGCAAGAAATCTTCCTTCCGAGAAGGTGATTTTGTAACCTTTGTCTTCCAAGGCTGAAATAGAGACAAGGTTTCTCTTCATTCCGGGTACATATAATACTTCTTCTAGTTTAAGCTGCATATTTGAATCTAGTTGGAAAGTAAAAGTTCCAACTCCTCTCACATTATATTTGGCATCATCTCCAAGAACGACATGTAGATGTGTCTCTTTCTCAACAAAACGTGTTAGATGATTTCTAAGACAATTCATGTGCCTAGAGGCACCACTTTCAATTAGATAAGTTTTGTCATTGATAGGAACCATACCTGACAGTGCTGATATGTTAATGTCTTTATTTCTTTGGATTCTTGTCTTCATGGAATTGAGCTTGCTTCCTATCATGATTTTGCTCATCTTCACAAACCCTTGTCAACTAGGCTGGAAAACCTAACGACTAAGCTAGGCTATCACTTTTAGGTTTTGTTCGGATTATGACTTCCAACAATAAGACTTGATAAATATGATAGCCCTGGTAAGCTGAGGAGCTTCTTCAAGAAGTTTTCAGAAATACAATTCAGAATTTTCTGCAGAATTTTGGCGAAACCCTAGAAATCCTTAGAGCCGAAAATTTGAAATGCCCGGAAATGTAATCTGAGACTTGATGGAGGTGCATTGAAGGATGTTGTACCTTTATATGTCCTTTTCATCCCCAACGTCCAAGTTTTGAGTGGTGAAAAATCTCAGAAGAGGAGGCCGTACGAAATTTATGGAAACCCTAAGAGGGTAACGGTTTCTGCAGATGTGTGAGAGAAAGGCTCGAGAATGCTTGTGCAATGAGATATTCAATACCTACTCTCTGATACCATGTTGATTTTTCAATAAGGTAGGTTAAGCATGTAGTTCATTTCAATTTTCATTTTTCTTAACAATAAACAAGAATGTTGCAACAACCAAGATCACAAGAAGAAACACCATGCACAAGAACACAAGAAGTATCATGGGAAATCCTTCTCAACAAGGGAAGAAAACCCATCCAAATCCTTTGCTATATTATTCAAGAGAAATACCTTCACCACCAAGAAATACCTAGCACACAAGAGGGTGCTCAAACCCTAGAAGACTAGCGCCCAAGAGAGGTGCGCATTTTTCCCAAGTAAATGTACTTGCTGAAATTTCCAAACTCACATGAAGGATATGATTCCACAATGGGGAATCTTCCTTTACTTATATTAGACTTTTCCTATCAACATAAGTGTCTATTGGATCAATAGGGCTGACCTCTCTAACTCACAATATAATAATAATTATTATTATTATTATTAATATTAACTAGATTAATTATCTTTTATATTTATTATTAATCACATTAAGGTGGGGCCGACCTGTACCCTTTACCTAACAATTAGGGTTACATGCAGGTCTGACTCTTAAACAATATATAGCAAAGGATCTGATACACCCACTAGTGTTCATGCCCTAGGGGCACATCCATAGAGATGTTATATCTTTGGTTCACTGCATTACACAAAAGAACCATATCTTCACACATTCACTTATGCTCGTCCACAGGCATGTCCACTCTACATATCTTCTTTTCCACTGTCTCACACAGGAGAATCATCTGAAGCATTCTCATCAACTCTGCTTCTCAGAGGAGGCTAATACATCATCTTCATTTCTGTTCACATGACAATGCACCCATCACTTTGGGATTTCAAACGTTCACCTTGTGCTCAACCATAGGCATGTCTAACTCAACAGATCACCTTTCCCACTGGATAATGATATGGATTTCTTCTCAAATCTCTAAATGGAGGAGGTCATCTCTACGTTCCTAGCTCTGTCTCAGGCAGGAACCACGTGCCCTTCTTAGGAGCTTTCTCTCAGGTTTGTAAGTTGAGAGAAAGACTGACATAGCTGCAATGATCCACGTCTCACAGGTTTGTAAGCTGGAGAATGTCTCACATAGATGCAATCATAAACAATAGAATGGTCTTCTACGAGTCATCCCAAACAGGGATGTTTCAGACATTTGTGGATTCATTCCATCCATTTCATGGATGGTTGTAATGTATCTCTAACCCTTCTCCTTTATTTTAAGTTTTGTATCATTTTATTTCATCGTTTAATTATGTTACTTAGGTTATGATTTGTATCATAGTTTCATTTTTGTTGTACACTTGTAATTTCATTTATGTGATTATTGTTTATATCATTTTATTTATTCATTTTATACCTGTATTTATGTTGGGTATTGGTGAGCACTCTGTTATGTAGTTTCATTATTCTCGTGTGCTCTCCTTCCCAAAGAAAGATCAAACACACATCCCCCTGTAGAGCCAGATGTTGACCACCTATTTCGACTAGGGGGTCAAATCCATGTGCCATGAATATATGCTCCTGATGGTGTTACAAAGTTGAAGACTTACTGGTTCTACAAGGCATTTTTGGCCTCAACGCGTATTTTTGTAATTGGAATTTTCGCTCCCCTGCGTGGGATTATAAAGTAATGCGTATGCATGGATCATATTGTAGGTTAGTTACCTAGGAATTTATCATTAGGGAAGTCCTTTCATCGAGTTTTTTTTTCCTCGGGTAATTAATTTAGCCTAACCAACCTTTTTAATTACCCTTGAGTTTTTCACTCCCACAATAATCCTCCAAAGTGGTGAAAGGGGTTCTAATGGTCGATACCTATTGGTTAATAGGGTCTAGGAATATTTTAAATGAACATTCTAGACATATCCCAGAGTCTTGGGAATTCCATCGAGTTTTGATAGTTTTTTTAAATTTTTAAAAATTACCTAGGTAATGGTAATTTTAATTATTTTTTATGTAAAAATTTAAAAACTAGGTCCTTGGGATTTTTGATAGGGGTATAAGTACTCAAAATAAATGGAATGAGACCCCCTACACCCTTGGACCAAGTTTCATCTCGATTGGACAAGTTTTGCTAGGTCATTGTCCATGAGGAGTCCAAGTGAGTCAAAAATCAACAAATAACTGGCTAAATTAAAAAAGAAAAAAATTGTAAAATGAACAAAAAGTCATGAGAGAGAGTGGGAAAGGTTTCCTAACCTTTTTCCTAAGTTGTAAAAGTAATTTTTCACTTAAAATACACCCCCCTTGCTTAGCCAACAACTTAAAGTGGTGTTCCCTAGCTAATTAACATGTGGGAATTAAAACGTTTAAGTGAAAAAAGCCACCTAAACCCTAAATTCACCCTCCTTGGTGTCTAACTTAATGTCTGACCATAGGAAAAGGTGTTTTCCCCATTTACATCTCATCCCTCAAACCCTAACTCACTACCAAAACCATAAAAGTGACTCTTCCTTGACTTTGTCTATTTCTCTTGTATGTGTGACACTTGTAACTCATCCAAGCGGGGTCTCTCTCCTCTCCCAAGTATAAAATAATATTCACCCCCCCTCATTACACATATATTCTCATTGCAAGGTTACTCTACCCAAATGTCTCCTCTCCTCTCCTATCTCTCCCACTCTTCTCTATCATTATTTCTTTCTCTCTCATTCTTTTTTCAAGCTTGTGGCAAGTATTTGTTCAAGCTTGCTTCTAATAAAAAAATATTTGGAGGAAAACATTGGCATTGGGAGTCTTCTTGGTGCTTTGATTTGGATCTACATTGGAGGTGACTTGTATTTTGGTTATTTTGAGTTTTTGGTTATAGATTTAGTGTAGGATGTCCAAGCAAAGTATTTTGCTTGGATAGATCTATGGTAGTATTTCCATAGGTCTTATGTGAAGTAGTTTCCTAATTTTAGCAAAGTATTTTGTTGATATTCTTGGATCTACTCACCTCCTTACTTGCCTTGTAGCTTAATCTCTTGTATTTGCAGGTTACTAAGGGTTGAAAAGGACAAATTTCAGATCTGTAAATGTATCCCTTCACCCACTTAAAATCCTCTTAAATTTTATGTTCTTCTATTTCTTATTCCTCTGACATTTTGGGTACATTTTATGTCATAGAATAGTTCTCATTCAACACATTATATGTTGTTTTTATTGTTAAAAATTTATGGTTTTCACTAACAAATTGTTTTTGAAGTTATTTGGTGGTTTTGTAGCATTTTCAACAAGCTTTTGCTTGTTGATTTTCTGCAGGTTTTCACCAGAAAAAGGAGGTGCATCCCATTTGGGGCCATAAAACATTAAGAAAACTATCTCCCATGCAAGGGTATTGAATCCCCCCTTCTTATTTTCCTTTCTTAAGTTGTAAGTAAGCCAAAATAGAGTCTCTTGGGCTTGCATTTCTCAAGCATTTAATTTTTTTTGTGTTTTTAGTTTTTTTGCCTACACCTAGCATAGAGTTTGGTCAAGCCAACCATTCCAAATCGTAAGGCTAGTTTCTAAATTTTATTTTCAGCATTGCAATTTATTTTCTAGTTTTCCCCACTTGTCCTTAAGACAAGGTTGTATGGCTAGGATCTTTCCATTTCCGAGTTCTATTTCCAAGTTATTTATTTTATTACCCACTTGTGCACAAAACCAGAAGGATTTGTCATCCACCTTGTGCACTTGTTGTGGTTGAAAGTAGTGTAGATTTACTTTCAAGTTTTATTTCATTCTTTATTTGTTTGCCTACACCTAGGATAGTATTTGTCCAAGACAACCATCCTAAATCGTAAATATAGGTAGATGTTAATGGTTATTGTTTCTATTTGCTCATAATTTACTGTTTATATCTTTAGATCTTATAAGTTAATCATCTAATATTTTCTTAAGCCCTTGGAGGCATAATAATTTACTTGTTTATTCCCTCTTTGCTTTGAAGTTCAAGCAATTTACTTTCATTTTACTTTTAAGCAAGCAATCTATTTTTACCTTCAAGTCGTTGTAAGTTATTTCAATTTCAAGTACTTTACTTTCATGCTATTTATTTTTCAAGTACTTTTATTTCACTTGCAAGAACTTTTGCTTTTAAGCACTCTACATTGCAAGCACTTAACTTAACTTAACTTAATCAATTCTAAGATTCAATTTATCCTTAGATCTCTAGCGGTTCAATAAAAATTAGTTAATTAGCACACCTTTAACTATCCCAACTTTGTTATCAAAAAAGGGACTTAAGGAAATAACTTGGGGTGCTAGATCAGGGATGGTCTCACGACACTAGGTGTCCCCCTTGTTTGAGTACTTTTATTCCCTGGATTGACCTATATATCTAGGGTAAGGCCTTGTTTGCCTTACTTATTGAGCACCCAACAGTCTTTTTGGTATAAGCGGGGAGAGTTTTAGGGAAGTCACATAGTTTAGGATTCATGTTTCACTTAATCAATCTTAATCCTAAAATTTATCCACATTAACCTTGGTTTACTTTCACTATCCTTTTATGGTTCATGCTCTCTAATTTCATCAATCATTTCACTTCAAGTTATTTACAAGCATTTTATTGAGCAATTTGTGGATGATTAACAAGTGAACTTGGAATTTGTGCATCTCTTGCCCTTGGAGGATTTTCTTTTGAGTATCATTATTTGTCTTGAAGTTGTGTTGGAGCCATTGAATAACCCTTTAAAGTTGTGCATCTTGTGGAGGCACTTCGTTGTTTGGGTTTTTTGAAATGTTGTGTTATGGTGAATGTTATCTTGAATGATCTTTTCCCTCCCTACACAATCAAATCAAGTTAGTCAAGGTTGCTTCAAGTTAGACATAGTTAGTTCTTGTTTCTTTCCTTGTCAATAGTTGTATATTGTTGTATCTTTTAGATATTCTTTATTTTGTTAATAGCTGTTTCAATTCTTTTGTATCTTATCTAATTGTAAAAGTCTGGTAAATTTATTCTTTGTTTTTTTCAATATCTTGTTGTAACTTTAGTTGACCCCTTGCCCAACCTTAGGCACTAGTCTTAATTGACTTAGGGAAAGGGTTGTTTGTCATTGAAGGTTTGCATTTGTATTGTTTGCCTCTCATATAGGCTAGTTTCCCCCAACCTTTAACAAATTAAAATTAACTCCTAGAACACATCTAATAATTCACATAGTAACTAGGGACTATCCCCCTTGGCTTCCCTAGGAGTAAGCCTAGACGGAAGGAGTTCAAGTCGAGGTGACAGTGGGCTTGAACTTAGACATTGTGTCTCTGAGGACACACTAAGTGGATTGAGACTTAGTCCACGTTTTCAAGTGTGTATAAGGACGGAAACATGGCCTACATTGGAAATTGGTACCTAGAGGAGAAGCATACATATCTTAGCATTTATGGAGCCACCAACCCACCTCATCTACTTCATGTTTATGTGTTGAATAGGCTTATGGCTGGGTATATTTTCTATCATTCCATCATGCAGGGGTTCAATTCTATATTCTTTAAGGACAAAAAGAGAACCTTCATCCATTATGGTTTTCACGTAGGATATTTTACAGTGAGGGATACCAAGCATGCAAAACAAGAAGGCCAGATTTAGTTGGAATATAGGTTCATGACTGGTAGATTCAGGAAGCATGATCATAAAGGACTAGTCTTTAAACATGTAGACTGTGTATCTCTTAGTATGCCTTTTTCTCATGAAAAGTGGCAGGAATAAGTGTTTACCAAAAATGCACAAGATTGGAAGGAAGTGGAGAAAAGGAAAGCTCATCATAATGTGACTATGTTCGCTCCCCTATCACTAGAATATAAAACAAAGATGATAAACCAAGGACTTTCCTCAAATAGAGAAAATGAAAAGGAAGTGAAAGAAGAAGAAGAAAGGTTGAAGGTAGGCCGAGAACAATAACATATGCTCGTAGAACAAGAAAGAATTTCTAGGGAACAAGAAAAATAGAAGAAACAAAAAGAGGAACTAAAAAGGAAAGAAGAGGAAGATGTTTCTCAACAACTATTAACTGAGAAAATAATAAAGGCCAAAAAGGAACAAAAAAATCAATATTTTTTGGAGAGAAGTAGAAAAGAATAGAAAGAAAATACTTGGCAAGAACTAGAAGAACAAAGGAAGGTTGTGGAGGATCTAGTTGAATAACAAAGGAAAGTTCAAGAAGAGAAAAGATAAAAATAAGAATTGGAAAGGACCAAGGAAGAAAAATAAAATGATGAGAGTCTCAATAGGGATCAAGAAAATAATGCAACAATTCTCGAGCCTTCTAAGATCATTGATCTGGCCAAAGATGATGAGTAGGTGGACAAGACACGTGTCCCCATTGTTAATGAGAAACCTCCTCAAGATTCAAAGGAGGAAAAGGTCATGGAAATAGGGGATGACAACACTAATCAAGACACCCCAAAACATGTAGAGGATACCACATGGTTAAATAATGAACAGGATCAAAATCCAGCTGGTGGCCCAATCGAAGAAGTTCCTTTTCCCAAGAATCCCGAATATTCTACAAGTGTTCAAGTTTCCCAACAAACTCAAGAAACTGAAAAGGGTGAGGTTTCAGGAGGTGATGGTGATACAAAGGGAAAGGAACATAAATAAGAAAATATGGCTTCTACACCAGAGAAAGAATTAGAAAAGGATAAACCAACTGAAAAAAATATATGAAAGACCATCAAATGAGGAGACAAAAGAGGAAGAAACCAAGGATTATACATCGAAGACTTCTTCAGTTGAGAATACTCAATATGATCCTTCATCATAGAGGGATCAAAATAACCACAAAGATGAAACAATACATGACACTCAACCAAAAGTGGAGAGTAAGGATTCCTCAATAACATAAGAGAGTCAGGAACCCATCTATGGACATTTGCATACTCCTAGAAATCTAGGAAATGTTTTGTCTCGAGGTGACCATCTTATTCCTAAAAACATTAAATAAGTCATTGATTTGGAATATTTCACTTAAGATTGAAAAATGAAGTCAATTGTCAAGAGGACCCAATGAAAGAGGAAGATTACATTAGATAGTAGTGTGTTATGCACCTCAGAGGAATTATTTATTGACACCAATAAATCTAGAATGAGTGAGCTATTTTCATTAGGCCTTTCCATCTCTCTTGCTTCATTTGATAAGGTTGTAGCAGAGGAAAGGGAGTTGGAGTAGGATAGACAGGAGGTAACTTATCTCAAGCATCGGGTTCAATATTATTAGGAGGCTGGAGGAGTTCCCAATTTGAGGGAAAACCTCATGGAGGAGAATGAAAAAATCCTGAAATTCAGGATGATGTTTTAAGGAAGCAAGTGGGGCTCTGAGAAGAATCCCTACTACTAGGGATTAGACACAGGGAAATACTCAGATGGAGTGAAAAAGGTGCAAGAACACTAGACCGAGTAGAATTCCTCAGAGAAGTGCAAAAGGAGAAAGGAAATGAGGATCATGACATCGAAATCCTATCAGAAGAAAACCTTGCCAAGATGCACTCAACCACAGAGTATTGGGATAGAACTGTAGAGGAATTGAAAGAGAGAGTGGAAGAAGAATGACACGCCTGTAATTGGGCCTAGGAGAAAATTAGTAAAACAATGGTTGACCTCTGATTACCAGAATTCGAGTCCCTGTCAAAGTCTCAGTCGATAGAAGAAGTGTTGACATTATTTCAAGGAATCATCGACGAATATAAGTTGGAAGTGTAGAAAATTTCAATGGTGGAGTTGGGACACATACATAAATATGTGGTGGAACAAATCAGGAAAGTTGATCGACTGGGCCATTTAATAAAGAGAATGGAAAAATACACTGGTTGGTTTAGGGATAGTAAGCATACCTTAAGCATGTTAATGGATCAACACAAGTTCTCCTACAGTGAAAGATGCGTTAAATGTTTCTCTCAGTGGTCAGATTACTTGGACGAGCATGCACGTCCCATATCTCTATGATAATTTGAGTCATCTTGACTCTATTTTTTTAGAAATTTTCTATTTTTTATTTTACTATTTTTAACACCCCTAGAAAGTATAAATAAATGGGTCGACCTTTAAGAAAGGACCTTTGGTAACAATGAATTTTGGATTGTTGTAATCAAGAAGTATTTCAAGATTAATGCAGAAGCTCCTAAGGGGTCGAGAAGTTTTAAAAACCATTGCATGCATTGGTTGGATCATGGATTATTTTACAGTCAATTATTATGTCTGATATATCCAGTAAGCATTTCATTTTGATCAATATATCTTGTTTAATTGCATAAATTGCAAGGTATTAGGATAGATATTCTTTGATTTTATTTACACTAAGTTGTTCAATTCTTATTCAAAGCTTCGATAGTTATAGAATTACTTTTACAATCATTGATAGAATAAAGGATGAATAATTATGTGTATGTGAGGATAGTTTGTAACTAAACATTTCATAGAATTATTTCTTGAAAGCATCTAAGTTAGTTGCTCGCTTATTTTTAGTTCTTATTTCTTTGAGAGCTATCTTCAAAAGAAAGGAATTGTTTTCTTTTTTTGCATGTTTTTCCTTTTAATAATGGTATCTTGCTAGAATTAATTCTTAAAAGAACCCAACATCTTTGTTTGTTTTTTTGTCCCTGAAGGTTACCCTTAGGGAAGAATCCCTCAAATTTGCCCATTACTTCCATTTATGTAGTAGGAAAACATAACACAAAAAACAGTAAAGAAAACAAAAGAAGTGAATATAAACAACTTTTAAATCCCATCAAATGTTTATTAGACCATTAACCTAAAGGATTATTCAACACCAAACAGGGAGGAGTCTAATTGAGCCTCATCCTTAGGTTTAATCCCTACTGTTGAGCAAGGGAATCCATCCCCGTCAACAACACTATAATTTTTTTTATGGCTTGAAAGAAAGGAATTATTCAGTTAGATGATTATGTTGATTACTTTTAAGGGGGTTGTATTGGTGTCATGAACCATGATATTTGATTAAGGGTATGACGAAGGAGGTATTTTAGACTTCTATTTTTTTTTGTTTCCCCAATATCACTTTATGGGAATAGAATGAAGAGCATACTTGGGTAAAATAAGAATCTTTAGGTCATTCATGTGTGCTTGAAGTGGTGTGAAATAACTTGAAATTCCAATGTTTGAAAGTAAATTGATGGAAGTAAAGATTGGAAAAACCTTCGAGAAATTTGATAAAGATAAATACTTGAACTCGAGGCTTCTTCTCCACCTAATCAATTTCCTTAGTGATGTGAATAATCTTTGAAAATGAAAACCCACAATTTAAATGCAAATGTGATAAATGAGGTATTTCACTCTTTCACCCATTTCTGATTCGCCATGATCACTTATGAGCATAAGCAATAGAGCATACTTGGGATAAGAGAGTGTTTAGGTCCTTTGTTTCTGTGATAGCATAAACAACTAACCTATAAGTGAATGTTAACTTTGAAAATGTTGGTTAACAATAATTTTCTTAGCAACGAAATAATTGCAAGTGGCGAGTGATTTGTTGGACACACCTACCACACTTAGAGGGGGGGTGAATGAGTGTGGGGCTCTTTTTCCCAAAA